>PVIU01020562.1:0-32513 GCA_004026605.1 Ondatra zibethicus
AAAAAAAAAGGCAAAAAATAAAACAAAACAAAACAAAAAACAAAAAAGCTGAAAACCTAAAGAACAATGATGATTGATGGATACTTGGCAACCCTTTTAGGGGTGTGAACCTGACCTTCAGGGTTTTTTTTGTGACAGTAACAATGAAAAGCTACCAAATCTGAAAGTATCCAGTCTCTCAGAAATATGCTAAAGAGTAACTTGCTTACAAGAACAATATTTACTCATTTTTATTTTACATGACAGTACCTGTCCTACTTGGACAATCTTCTGATAGTCTATATGTATTACTGACTTGTTTTAGGAGAGTTCTGAGCTGCAGAATTACAAAGACAGGTGTGGGAACTAGAAAAGACAGTTTCTTGGACTCATCTAAGCCTACAGCACATAGTCTGGTATCACTTTATTCAGTGTCTGGAACAAAGTACACACCAGAATTACAGTGGACAGAGGATCACGTGATATGGCATCTCAGCAAATACACACCATTTAGTTTCCATGTTCCTGGAAACTAAAGAGTTGAGTGAGGACTCTGCCAGATTGTAGAAAACCTCAACTCTGAACTCCCCACCTTCATATCATTTGAAACTGGGCAATTGGTAGTCATAGACAAGAAGGCATAACAGCACTATTACTAGGACTTAATGTTTGGACTCTCGCTTCTTTCTTTCATGCGGGGATGAAACAAATATAACAAAAAAGTCATCATTTTAACCATCAATAATATATTCCAGAGGCATTTAGTACTTCCATGCAACCATTATCATTATCTACGTTTAGAATCTGTTTTTATTTTACACAGAATGTCTAAAAACTTGAGCCATTTTTTATTTTTTAAATTTAGGTGCTTTAACTGACAATTTATATATCTTAAAATATGAGATGCTGGGATATATGCATGCATTTTATTATGTTTAAATTTAGATAAACATGTTTACTTTTTAAAGTATTTACCATTTCTTCATGATGAAACAACCACAAGCTTTTATTCTGCATTTTTAAAAAAGTGCAGTATAAACTGGACATGGTGGCTTATGTCTGTGTAGTCCTAGCACTGGGAAGATGAAGGCAGGAGAATCAGGGTATCAATATCATCATTGGCTACACAGAATGTTTCAGTCCTGTATAAACAAACAAGCAAAATTATACAGTTGTCTTCTTGTTACCTAGAATTACCCTGTTTCACAAAACATTCTAGAACTTCTCATTCTTCTCTGTTACTGAGTTCACATCGATCCATCCCTCCCATTATCTCTGTGGGATATTCTCACAAGCTCAGGGAACCTTCAGCTGCTGGGCTATCCACTTTTCTTGTTAACATATGGGTAAGACAATGCAGGCAACATAATTGTTGATGTACCCCAGCTACAAAGAAAGTACTTTCATGTTTTTTTGGTGTTTTTGTCTAACTGTGTGGGACAGAGTTGTACTCATCTCTCTAATTCTGTTTCTACCTGGAGGAGGGATAGATGCTATGTCTCCTGATTGGAAATGGATACACAGAGAAAAATGTACGTTTTTCTTCCTTTGTTTCCTCCAAAGTAGTGTATTCTTTTTATATGAGTGAATTTAGTTACCAGAGTATTTATAGCAAATTGAGATGACTATTGTTTTCTTTCTGGTAAGAGACAAGTTCCCTGATTGTAGTAACCACAACTTCACAGTTCATGGTTTCGGGTATTTATTTATAGAAATAAAGATACATCAATATTTATTGGTAGATTGCTATTACAGTCTTAATCCTTTATGCATATTTTTCTCACTTTGTTTTAAGAGAAATATTAACTTGAGTTTAAGGAAAAATTTTGTGTTTCCTCTATGAACACTGGGTGATCTGTCTCTGACTGAATAGTTCCAGAAGATAAGGTTACTGATGGTCAGATTTAAGCCAAGCTGAAAAACTACATTTGGAAGCATGGTTCAGGACTCTGTTGAATTTAATAACTTTGTCTTTTGTTTAGATAGAGCTATAGAACAAATATTGGTCCAGTTAAATAACTTCCAGTTAAGAAGCAAATGGAAAACTTTAGAATCAAGTGTTTAAACTTGTTGGTTGGAATGATGGGGCCAAGTCTACTGCTGTGAGATTTCATAATGTAAATCCAAGATTCTTTGCCTGGGCTCTAAATGTCACCTCCCCAAAGCCAGGCCAGGAATATATAGATATTATAAATTCTAACTGGAATGCATCCTTCTTATCATGTAGTTTGCAAAAGTCTGTTTCTGGTAGTTGATGGAATACATGTTACACATGTTATTCTATGATGGTGTGCTTACAGCAGGATTCTCTTCCTATGTTTTTTCATTTCACAGTTTTCACTTTTTTATTTTATATGTGATCTTTTTTTCACATATTCACAGGGTTAGAATTTACAATAATCACCTTTGGACATTCCTCATGTCTGAGATGGCCAGATGGCCAGCTCTGTGGCTAACGGCAAAGCATTGACATGCTTGCAAATGAAATGTAATTTCAGAATTGACTCTTCTTAAACCAATACTTGAAACACCATCTTTTTGAGAAAGAACAGAAACCATCTTTTTCTTCATGCCTCAAAATAACATTAAACTTACTCAATAGGATGAACAAGATCTCTTTAATAATTAGTGATAAGCATATGGGAGATACTTTATCATCCTATTTTGCCTTAGAGAGAACAGAAACAATTTTCAAGTCCTAGTTGGTTTTGAGGTTCGGGATAAATAGGAAACAGTGACCAAATGTTATGTCCTGAGAAAAGATAAGTAAGGACATTTTCCCACACTTGTTGGTCCCTCTGAAGAAGAGACATTGGTAGACTCTGATAAAAAAAAATGACAACAAAGACAATGATTCTATTGCTGGGCAATGGGGCCTGGAAGAGTATGTAGGGAAGGGAAAGGGCATTGGGCTCTTGGGAACTGAAGTTTTCATGGTTCAGGCCTCTTTGAATAGAGTAAGTATAGGAGCCCATCTAGAGAAAGGGACCAGGCATGGTGATTCTTAAGCATCAGAATTTGTTAAGAGTTTGAGAACAAAACACACATGCATCGAGTGTCAAAATTCACATCATAAGACATGCAAAATGGAAGGGTACATTTCCCTGGGTTGGGAAAATTCTAGAGGTCAGGCTTGAGGGCCCTGGGCTGGTTCAAGGTGTTCCAGCATAAGGCTCTATCATGCTGAGGCTGCAAAGCAAGAGTGTCTATGGGAGCATGGGAGCTTTAAAAAAAAAAGAAAGAAAGACAAAGAAAGACAGGAATTCCTTCTGCTGCTCAGACACAGGTCAGCAGACTAGTTAGAATAGGAATGACCACTTCCACCCTCCCTTCTCTCCCAACACCTATATTCCCCATTTTGTCAGGTGATCTTGTTTATTTCAACTTTCAATGTGGATCTATACATGTTTCTCTTAGGGTTCACCTTGTTGCTTAGCTTCTCTAAGATCATGAAGTATAGGCTCAATATCCTTTGTTTGTGGCTAGTATCCACTTATGAGTGATTACATACCATATTCATCTTTTTGGATCTGGGTTAACTCACTCGGGATGGTGTTTTCTAGTTCCATCCATTTGCAAGCAAAATTCAAGATGTCATATTTTCTTTTTTAAACCATTGAGTAGTACTCTAATCTGTAAATGTGCCACATTTTCTTTATCCATTCTTTGGTTGAGGAGCATCTAGGTTCTATCCAGATTCTGGCTATGATAAATAATGCTGCTAAGAAGATAGTTGAACAAATATCTTTGTAGTATGATTGAGTATCTTTGGGGTATATGCCCAAGAGTGGTATTGCTGGATCCTGAGGTAGGTTGATAGAGGAGGGGAAAGGGTGAGGAGAACTTGAGGGAATGGGATAGTTGAGATGAAGAAAGGATAGAGATGAGAGCAAGGAAAAAGATATCTTGATTGAGGGAGCTGTTGTGAGGTTAGCAAGAAACCTGGCACTAGAGAAATTCCCAGGAATTCACAAGGATTACCCCAGCTAAGGCCTTAGGCAATAGAGGAGATGCAAGGCAATAGAGACTGGTCTTGCCCTGTAGTCAGACTATTCAATATCTTAAATATCACCATAGACCCTTCATCCACCACCTGATGGAAACAGAGGCAGAGACCCACATCAGAGCACTGGACTGAGCTCCCAAAGTCCAGTTGAAGAGTGGGAGGAATGAGTATATGATCAAAGAAGTCGGGACCATGATGGGTACACCCACTGAAGGAGTCTACCTGAACTAATGGGAGCTCACCAACACCAGCCAGACTGGGAAGGAGCAAGGATAGGACCAAACTAGTCCTTCTGCATGTGGTTGACAGTTGCATGGCTGGGGCAAACTGAGGGGCCATCGGCAGAGGCACCAGGATTTATCCCTACTGTTTGCACTTGCTTTGTGGGAACCTGTTCTCTTTGGAGAGATAACTCATTTGGCCTAGATATAGTAGGGAGTGCCTTGGACCTTCCCCAAAGCAATGTGTGCCTACCCTCTCAGAAGAGTGGATAGGGGTGGGGTGGGAGCTATGTGGAGGGAATGGAAGGGTGGGAGGAGGGTAGGGAGTAGGAATATGGATTGGTATGTAAAATGAAAAAAGATAGTTTATTTTCTTTTTATAAATAAATAAACAATAAAATAAAAAGAACAGAAATGACCCACCTGTCATCTGAACTGCTCCACTTCCTATATTCTATTCCCAAAGACCAATCTCATAAGTCACGGCCCCCATCTCATCCTCTGCTCCACTGCCAGGCCCTGCCCTCAACTCCAGCAGACTTCCCTGCTCAGATGCAGGCCATACCAGCCAAGAGAATAGAGACACCCTGCAGCACCAAAGGTTGAGATACGTGCCAGAAAGACTGTCCCACAACATGGACAGAGACTTCCCAGTGGGTCAGTTCTCATATTAGCGGCTAGAAATCCAAGTTACAGAGACCATAAAACCAAAGGCAGCAGAAGCCAATGAACAAAACACCCACTGGACAAAGACAAACTCAGAAATCAGTCCCTAGAATTATAATCATTCCAAATCCAAATGCCTAAAGGCTAGAGAAAAATATAATCAATGATAGCTATGATTATATGGCTACACCAGAGCCAAGCTAGCCTATAGCAACAAGATCAGATTATTACAATTAATCTGAAACCGAATTAAATGACCTTAAAAACAACTTTATGAAGATTATAGAGATCCTTAAACAGGAAGTTTTTTGAAAAAATCCCTTAAAGAAATGGAGGAAAAGACAAAAATTTGGAAGAAATCAATAAATATCTTAAAGAAAGCCAAGGAAACTAAGAAAAAACAATCAAGCAGGTGAGGAAAAGAGTTCGAACAGTTCAAGACTTGAGAATTGAAAGAGAGGCAATAAAGAAAACAAAAACTGAGGGAATTCTGGAAATGGAAAATCTGGGTAAATGTGTAAGAACTACAGATGCAAGCATAACCAACAGATTACAAGAGATGAAAGACAGAATCTCAGGCTTTCAAGATTATGATAAAAGAAATTTATCATTTTTATTGGTCAAAGAAAATCTAAAAACCTCCAACATAAAGATGAGGAATCACAGATCAAAATTTAGAAAATATATATAACAAAATGATAAAATATAAATTTCTTAACCTAAAGAAGGACATGCCTATAAAGGTACAAGATTACAGAACACCAAATAGATTGAATAAAAAAAGTCCCTACCCCACATAATAATCAAAATACTAAACATACAGAACAACAACAACAAAGAGACTACCAAAAGCTACAAGGGAAAATGGTTAAGTAACATATAAATGCAGACCTATCAGAATTACACCCAACTTCCCAAGGGAGACTGTGAAAGCCAGAGGGCCTAGAGAGATATGGTGCAGACTCTAAGAGACCATGGATGCCAGGCAAGACTACAATAGCCAACAAAATGCCAGTCACCATAGATGGAGAAAACAATGTGTTTCATACTGAAGTCAAATTTAAACAATGCTTATTCACAATCCAGCCCCATAGACATGCTAGAAGAACATCTTAAACCTAAGAAAGTTAACTACATCCTCAGAAACACAGGCAATAAATAATCTCGTACTAGCAAAACCCAAAGAAGGGTGCCACCACCATCACCATCACCACCAAGAACAACAACAACAAATAAAACAAACAAAAAACGAGAAAATAACAATCATTGGTCATTACTGTCTCTCAGTATCATTAGATTCAAAGCCCAATAAAAAGACACAGGCTAACAGAATGGACATGGAAACAGGATCTATCTTGCTGCATACAAGAAACACACATCAACATCAAAGACTGACATTACCTCATAGTAAAGGCTTGGAAAAGGATTTTCCAAGCAAACAAACTAGAAAGAAAGTTTGTGTAGCTATTCTAATATCTACGAAAATAGACTTCAAAATTAAATCAATTAAAAGATATGGAGAAGGACATTTCATAATCATCAAAGGAAAAAATCACCAAGGTGATCTGTTAGTTCTTAACATTTTTCCCCCAAATGCAAAGGGCACCCACATTTGTGATATGAATATTACTAAAGCTTAAATCATACATTAAACTTCACACATTAGTAGTGGGAGACTTCAGTGTACCACGTTCACCAATGGATAGACCATTCAGACAGAAAATAAACAGAGAAATAATAGAGTTAACAGATATTATTAATCAAATGGACTTAACAGATATCTAAAGTACATTTCACCCAAACACAAAAGAGCAGACCTTCCTCTCAGCACCTCATGGAATATTCTTCAGTATTGACCACATACTCAGTCACAGAATAAGCCTTAACAGATACAATAAAACTGAAAAAATTCCCTGTATCTTAGTAGATCACCATGGCTTAAAGCTGGAAATCAACAACAACAGAAACAACAGAAAGTCTATGAACACAATGAAATTGAGCAACTCCCCACTGAATGACAACTGAGTCAAGGCAGAAACAAAGGAACGAATTCTATGAATTCTAGAATTCTATGGAAATGTATGTGCAACATACACAAATATATGAGACACAAGAAAGGGGTACTAAGAGGAAAGTTTATAGCACTAAGTGCCTTTATAAAGACAATGCAGAAATATCACGCATGTTACTTAAAAGTCCCCCAAAAGTGCTAAAACAAAAAGAAGCAAGCACACACCAAGGAGTAGTAGATAGCATGAAAGAAATTGAGGGCTGAAATCAATAAAATAGAAATAAAGAGAATAATAAAAAGATTCAATGATACAAAGGGTTGGATCTGTGAGAAAAATAAATGAGAAAGTGAAACACTTATCCAAACTAACTAAATGACATATAGAGAATATCCAAATTAACAAAAAGTGAGACATAACAACAGATATGGAAGAAATTTAAAAAATCATTAGGTCATATATCAACTCTACCAAACTGAAAAATCTAAAAGAAATTGACTATTTTCTCAATAGTCACTACTACCAAAGTTAAAAAAGATCAGATAAACAATTTTCATAGACCTACAACCAGCAAGGAGCTATAAGCAGTCACTAAAGCTCTCTCAACCAAAAGGGCTCAGGACCAAAGGGTTTTAGCAAAGAGTTATGCCAGAATTTCAAAGAAGGTCTAATACTAATATTCCTCAATGTCTTCAACAAAATAGGAACAGAATGACCATTGCCAAATTTATACGTTCACAGTCACTCAGAGAGTGAAACCACACAAAGATTTAACGAAGAAATGAGAATTACAGACCAATTTCCCTTACGAACATTGCTACAAAAATACTCAACAAAACACTCACCAACTGAATTCAAGAACAAATAAAAAGGTCATCCCGCATGACCAAATAGTCTTCATTCCAGAAATGCAGGTATGGTTCAACATATGAAGACCTATAAATGTAATCTACCATTTTAAAAATAAAACATATGATCATCTCATTAGTACCTGAAAAGACCTTTGAAAAAAAACCAACTCCCCTTCACTGTAAAAGGCTTGAAGAGATTAGGAATACAAACAACACACCTAAGTACAATAAAGGCAATATATAGCAAGTCGATAGCCAAAATAAAATTAGGTGGAGAGAAACTCAAAGAAATTCCATTAAATAAGGAGCAAGACAAAACTGTCCACCCTCTCCATATCAACATAGTTCTTAAAGTTCTTTTTTTATTGACTCTTATTGAGCTCTACATTTTTCTCTGCTCCCTCCTTGCCTCTCCCCTTCCCCTTAAACCCGCCCCCAAGTTCCCCATCCTCCCAATTTACTCAGGAGATCTTGTCTTTTTCTACATTTCTACATGTAGATTAGATCTACGTGAGTCTCTCTTAGTGTGCTCATTGCTGTCTAAGTTCTGGGACTGTGGTTTGTAGGCTGGTTTTCTTTGCTTTATGTTTAAAAACCACCTATGAGTGAGTACATGTGATACTTGTCTTTCTGTGTTTGGATTACCTCACTCAAAATAATGTTTTCCAGCTCCATTTATTTTCCTGCAAAATTCAAGATGTTATTTTTTTTCTGCTGTGTAGTACTCCATTGTGAAAATGTACCACATTTTCCTTATCCATTCTTCGGTCTTGGGGCATGTAGGTTATTTCCAGGTTCTGACTGTGACAAACAATGCTGCTATGAGCATAGCTGAGTACATGTCCTTCTGACACGATTGAGCTTCCTTTGGATATATACCCAAAAGTGGTATTACTGGGTCTTGAGGAAGGTTGTTTGCTAATTTTCTGAGAAATTGCCACACTGACATCCAAAGGAGCTGTACAAAGTTGCATTCCCACCAGCAATGCAGAAGTGTTCCCTTTCCCCCACAACCTCTCCAGCATAAGTTGTCATCAGTGTTTTTGATCTTGGCCATTCTTACAGGTGTAAGATGGAATCTCAGAGTTGTTTCGATTTGCGTTTCTCTGATAACTAAGGATGTTGAACATTTCCTTAAGTGTCTTTCAGCCATTATAGATTCCTTTGTTGAGAATTCTCTGTCTAGGTCTGTACTCCTTTTTTTAAATTGGATTATGTGTTCTTTTGAGGACCAATTTCTTGAGTTCTTTGTGTACTTTGGAGACCAGACCTCTGTCTGATGTGGGGTTAGTGAAGATATTTTCCCATTCTGTAGGCTGTCATTTTGTCTTGTTGACCATATCCTTTGCTTTACAAAAGCTTTTCAGTTTCAGGAGGTCCCATTTATTAATTGTTTCTCTCAGTGTTTGTGCTGCTGGGGTTATATTTAGGAAGTGGTCTCCTGTGCCAATGCATTCAAGTGTACTTCCTACTTTATCTTCTATAAGGTTCAGTGTAGCTGGCTTTATGTTGTGGTCTTTGATCCATTTGGACTTGAGTTTGTGCATGGTTACATTTTTTTTTGTATTTGTTGAGGTTTGTTTCGTTACTGAGTATGTGGTCAATTTTTGAGAAGGTTCCATGAGGTGCTGAGAAGCTATATTCTTTTCTTTTTGGATGGAATATTCTATAGATGTCTATTAAGTCCATTTGAATAATTACATCTGTTAGTTCTCTTATTTCTCTGTTCATTTTTTAGCTGTCTGACCTGTCCAGTGGTGAGAGGGGAGTGTTGAAGTCTCCCACTATTTAAGCTTTAGAAATGTTTCTTTTACATATGAGAGTGCCCTTGTATTTGGGGAATAGATGTTCAGTATTGAGATTTCCTCATGGTGGATTTTTCCTGTGACTAATATGAAATTACCGTTTTTGTTTCTTTTGACTGATTTTAGCTTGAAGTCTATTTTGTTAGATATTAGGATAGCTACACCTGCTTGTTTCTTAGGTTCCTTTGGTTGGTATGTTTTTTCCCAACCTTTTACTCTGAGATGATGTCCATTTTTGAGGTTGAGATGTGTTTCTTGTATGCAGAAGAAGGATGGATTCTGTTTTCATATCCAATATGTTAGCCTGTGCCTGTGCCTTTTTATAGGTGAGTTGAGTCCATTTACATTAAGGGATATTAATGATCAGTGATTGCTATCTCCTGTTAATTTAGTTTTCATTGTTAGTGATGTTAATTTGTGCATTTTTCCCTTCTTTGGGATTTGCTGCTATGAGATCATCAATTGTCTGTGTTTTTGTTGATGTAGCCAACTTCCTTGGGTTGGAGTTTTCCTTCTAGTACTTTGTGTAGGACTGGGCTTGTGGCTAGGTGTTTTGGAAATGTAGTTTTGTCATGGAATATCTTGTTTGGTCTTTCTATGGTGATTTAAAGTTTTGTTGAGTATAGTAGTTTGGGCTGGCATCCATGGTCTCTTAATGTCTGCACAATGTTTGGCCAAGACTTTCTGGCTTTCATTGTCTCCAATGAGAAGTCAGGTGTAATTCTGATAGGTCTGCCTTTATATGTTACTTGGCCTTTTTCCTTTGCAGCTCTTAATATTCTTTCTTTACTCTGTATGTGTAGTGTTTTGATTATTGTGTGGCGAGAGGATTTTTTTTTTGTATCTAGCCTATTTGGTGTTTGTAAGCTTCTTGTATCTTCATAGGCATATCTTTAGGTTGGGAAAGTTTTCTTCTATGATTTTGTTAAATATATCTTCTCTGCTTTTTAGTTGAACTTCTTCCCCTTCTTCTACACCTATTATTCTTAGATCTGGTCTTTTCATGGTGTCCCATATTTCCTGAATATTTTGGGTTAAGCTCTTGTTAGATTTAATGTTTTCTTTAACTGATGAGTCTATTTCCTCTATTGTATCTTTAGTGCTTGAGATTCTCTCTTCTATCTCTTGTATTCTGCTGTTCATGCTTGCATTTGTGGTTCTTGATTGCTTTCTCATGATTTCTGTTTCTATAATTCCCTCGGCTTGTGTTTTCTTTATTGTCTCTATTTCAGTTTTCAAGTCCTGAATAGTTTCTTTCATATGTTTGATTTCTTCTTCTTGGTTTTCTTTAAGTGATTTGCTGATGTCTTCCAATTTTTTATTTGTCTTTTCCTCCATTTCTTTAAGGGAATTTCTCATTTCATCTTTAAGAATTCCAAACATTCTCTTGAAGTTATTTTTAGGTCATTTTTTCTGCTTCATCCATATTTGGTTGTTCAGGTCTTACTGTTGTAGGGTCTTTAGGTTTTACTGGTGTCGTGTTGCTTTTGTGGTGTTGTATGTGTTCTTACCTTTTCTACTCATCTTTTCCTCTAATAGGTGTGGTTTGGGCTGTCTGAGATTCTGTTGATTATCTTCTAGGTGCCAGCGAATCCAAAGCTCAGATGGTTCTTCATCGTGGTACAGTCATTGCCACAGTTATAGTTACCTCATTGGTTACATCATGTTCCTGGAGATAGCTCAGCACTCCTGTGCTTTGCTCTGCTCCCTTGAAGTTTGCTGTCTCAGGTCTACTATGGCCTAGGTTACTGGCTTTGACCTGTTTTTGTAAATCTTGGTCCGGATCTTCTCCTGCAGAAGTCCCTGGCTTAGAGTTGGTCCTGCAAAAGTTTCTGGCTCCGGTTTACTGCCTCAGAGTTCCCAGGCTCAGGTCTGCCCAGAACTACAGAGGGCTTGGCTCAGGCTTACTCCCTCAGAAGTCCCAGACTTACACTCAAACCCACAGAGGTTCCCAGGACCTGCCTATTCCCTTTGATGTTCCAGACCAATACCCAAACCCACAAAGATCCTGGCTCAGGCCTACTCCCTCTGAGGTCCCAGACTCACACCTGGCCCTGCAGAGATCTCTGGTTCCTGTCTACTCTCTCGGAGGTCCCAGATTCATGCACAGTCTGGCAGAGGTCCTGGCTCAGGCTTAGTTTTGGGAGGTCCTAGACTCACACCCAGACCTACAGGAGTCCCGGTTTAGGTCTACTCCCTTGAAAGTCCCAGATTCACATCCAGACCCTCAGCGGTCTCTGGCTCTGGTTCACTAGCTCAGTGGTTACTCCCCTGTACCTGTTCTGGTGGAGATCTCTGACTCTGGATCAGGTCACTGGCTCAGTCCTTGTCTGCCAGTGTCCTGGGACTAGATTGGCTCTTGGCTTCTGCTTCCATGGAGTTTGCTTCCTCAGGCCCACTCTGTCATAGGTATCTGGTTCAGTCCCACTCCTGTGGAATTTGTTGCTCAAGATGGAGTTCCTTGCCTCAGGCCAACTTTAGCCTAGGTTACTACCCTTGGCCTGATTCTGCAAATCGTGGTCAGGATCCCCTCCTTCAGAAGTCCCTGGCTTGGAGTTGGTCCTGCAAAGGTTTCTGTTTTCCCCGCCTAGCCCTACCCTGCCCTATCAACAGGCAAAGGCAGTTTCTTTATTCACCAATGGTATTCATGGCATACAGTGGGCAATCGCACATCACCTCCCCTTTTCTGTTTAAATAAAAAAGAAGATTTTTAGCTTTAACATACTAAAATTACATATAACAAAACAGGTGTCAAGCAAGAAATAGAGTTATAATATTTATATCTACTTTATCTCTTATCATAACTAATGAAAACTATAACTATATATTCTTCAACTCTATCAGAGACTCCAGAAGGATATAATATTACCTAAGTAAACAGGAATTATTGTAAGCAACTTCCAAAACTCTGGAATTGACAGACTTCTCGCTGCCAGTACAATAACCCAAAGTTCTTCTGTATAATTGGGGCATCCATCTTCAGCCTACAGGCCCATATTATCTAGCAGACTTTTCTGTGAAACAGGAAATTTCAAAGACAGTTCTGCCTATACTGGTAGTTTGTCAGTCACTTTCCTCTGTGTCCTGCAGAATTTCTGGCAGAGTCTTTCATGAAGCAGGAACCCCGAAGGATGGTCTCACCTTTAGGCAAGTTCAGCAGTCATTTCTTTGTGGATCCTGCATGTCCAGTTCATCAAGCAGTCCAGGCAAGAGCAGTTTCTTGCCCAAATGGCTAACAAACTCCATAAGGAGGCTCTTTGATGCCCATCATCCTATTGAAGTAGGTTGGTGCAACCAGGAGCAGATGTGTCTCACTGTCATGAAAAGTCTTAAGTTCTTAAGAAACTTTAAATGCCATATTCTGTAGTCTTTGAAAGGTTTGATGAATGACTATCCATTGGAAGTATATCTCTGCACATTTAGAAAAATCTAACTAACATGAATCCAAACTTGACTATTATAGATGATTATCTATTAGGCTATATTTTTAAATTATACATTACATTTTAAATGAGCTGCACAAACACAATACCTTAAATAAGAGAAGAAATATACATATAACAAAATTGATCTAAAATTTGTATCAAAAAAGCAAGATCCATACCAATGCAAATCTCTATAGCATATCCGGATTTAAATGTAAAGACTCATTTATAAACAATATTTGAGAATTTGGCATAGTTCTCTCCTAACTGCTTCCTGCTTTTTGTTGGGCGAAGTAATTTTTGGGGATGTTCATGGCAACCTTTCAGGTTGTTGGATTTTGTCAAATGCTTTTTCAGTATCTAATGAGGTGATAATATGCTTTTCTTCTTTCAGTTTATTTATATGGTGGATTACATTGATAGATTTTCATATGTTGAACCATCCCTGCATCTCTGAAATAAAGCCATCTTGATCATGGTATACATGTTTTTGTTGTGGTTTTAGATTTGATTTGCCAGTATTTTATTGAGTATTTTTGCATCAGTGTTCATGAGGGAGATTGGTCTGTAATTCTCTTTCTTGTTTGAGTCTTTCTGTGGCTTTGGTATCAGGGTAACTGCAGCCTCATAAAAAGAGTTTGGCAATGTTCCTTCTGTTTCTCTTACGAGAACTCAATTTATGGAGTATAGGTGCTAGCTTTTCTTTGAAGTTCTGATAGAATTTTGCACTGAAACCATCTGGTCCTGGGCTTTTTTTTGTTGTTGTTTGGGAGGCTTTTTTGATAACTGTTTCTATTTCCCTGCAGGATATAGGTCTGTTTAAAATGTTCACCTGATCTTGATTTAATTTTGGTATGTGGTACCTATCCAGAAAATTGTCCATTTCTTTTGCATTTTCCAATTTTGTGGAGTACAAGTTTTTGTAGTATGACCTAATGATTCTCTGAATTTCCTTGGTTTCTGTTGTTACATCTCTCTTTTCAACTCTGATTTTGTTAATTTGGATGTTTTCTCTCTGCTCTTTGATTAGTTTGGATAAGAGTTTGTCTATCTTGTTGATTTTTCTCAAAGACCAAGCTTCTTGTTTCATTTACTCTTTGTATTGTTTTCTTTGTTTCTATTTTATTGATCTCAGCCCTCAATTTGATTAATTCCTGTCAGCTACTCCTCCTGAGTGAGTCTGCTTCTTTGTGGTAGAGCTTTCAGGTGTGCTGTTAAGTCATTAGTGTGAGATTTCTCCACTTTCTTTATGTAGGCACTTAGTGCTATGAACTTTCCTCTAAGCACTGCTTTCATAGTGTCCCATAGGCTTGGATATGTTTGCCTTCATTTTTGTGGAATTCTAGGAAGTGATTAATTTCTTTATTTTTTCCTTGACCCAGGGGTGATTCAGTTGAGCACTGTACAATTTCCATGAGTTTGTAGGTGTTGTGCAATTAGTGTTGCTGTTGAATTCTTACTTTAAGCCATCATGATCTGATAAGATATAGGAGGTTATTCCAACTATTTTGTATCTGTTGAGGTTTGCTTTGTTACTGAGTATGTGGTCAATTTTAGAGAGGGTTCCATGAGGTGCTGAGAAGAAGGTATATTCTTTTGTGTTTGGATGGAGTGTTCTATAGATGACTCCATTTGAGTCATGACATCTGTAATTTCTCTTATTTCTCTCTTAAGTTTCTGTCTTGTTGACTTGTCCATTGGTGAGAGTGGGGTGTTAAAGTCTCCTACTATTAGTGTGTGAGGTCTGGTGTGCTATTTAAGCTTTAGTAATGTTTCTTCTACATATGTGGGTGTTCTTGTACTTGGGGCATTGATGTTCAGGATTGAGACTTTCTTTAAGAGATTTTTTTCTAATTTTTTGTTTGTCTTTTCCTCTATTTCTTTAAGGAAATTTTTTATTTCCTCTTTAAGGGACTCTATCATACACTTAAAGTTATATTTAAAATCAATTTCTTCTATGTCTTCTGTATTAGGATAATCAAATCTTCCTGTTGTATGACCACTAGATTCTGGTGTTACCATTTTGCTTTTTAGTTTGTTGAATTAATTTTTGCATTGGTCCTTACTCATATACTCCTCTAATTGGTGCTGGCAGTGTCTTTGCCTCTTTGTCCAACTATTTATGTCTTAGAAAGATGCTCTTGGTCTGCTCTGTACTGTTGCTATCTGTGTCTTAGGCATTTGATGAGGTCTCTCTTGGATATCTCTCTTGGTCTGATCTCTTGGACTGCTCTGCGCAGTCACAGCCTGTGCTTCTGCATTCCTTTGAGGTCACTGGGGATGGGTGAGTTTGGGGGTGTTGTATGACTTATATCTTACAGAGTCCAATTGATGGGGTGGGGTTGTTGGAGCAACCTACCTGCATGAAGGTTGCCTGCTAGCTGGCTAGTGAAGCTGAGGCAGGTGGGGGTGGGGCCTGGAGTTTTGCCCCAGTACAGAGGGCCTAGAAGTGGGGTGCCCAGCTGGTTGGGTGATCACTCACCTCTTGGTCTGCTCTGTGCAGTTTTAGCCTTTGTTTCCGAATTCCTCCCTGAGCTAATCTTTCCTTGCATAGAAATATTTGTATTTATTGGTATAAAAGGGACGAGAGAAAAATAAGAGACAGAGAAGGAAAGAGTAAAAAGATATAAAAGCAAAAAGCATCAGGAAAGAAGTAAAAGGATAACATCAAGAACAACTGGGAAGAAAAAGGAAAAGCAAAACAACATGATAAAAGAATAAAACAGAGAAAGGATAGAGTAAGAAAAAGTGGCAGAGATAAAATTAAAAACAAGAATTAAGTTTTGGCCCTCAGATAAAATTCCCATGTGTGTCTATGCATCTGTTCCAATAGTTAGCCTAGTCCACATCTCTGATCCTGTCTCTCTGACCTTCTGGGGGCTGGGTTCCTTGGCAGCACTTGGCCACCATCTGGAGTCATGTTGCATTCTAAGAACCATTCTCCTGCTGGGCCCATCCTGATACGAGAGACCTGCACTGACACCTGGGACTATGGTGCCAACCAGGCCCAAGATGCTGCTAATGGTCATGTCTGGGTCCATGGTCCAGATGCATCTGGGGTCTGTATTGATGGCTGTTTCCTGTTTTACCACTGGGGTCCATTTGAATCATGTGTTGAATCATCTGTTGAAGTATGAGGGCTATACTGAGCTGACCCTGCCCCACATTGGCACAGAGAGAGCCAGCCCCCCAACACTGAAGAGCTGATACTACTCCTGTTCCTCATAGGAGAGCTGGTCTCTCATACTTGGGGAAATCTGGCCCCACACTTTACTATGGGAATGAGAGAGCTTATTTTTCCCCTTACCTGAGGGGTTGGTGCTAGCAGCCAGAACTGACCAACTCAGATACTGCCCAGATGTTCAGGTACACATCCAGGGCTTTGAGTTAGTACTCCCCAACATCTACCCCATCTATGACATGCTATAGTGCTTGAAGGGATTGACCCAGAGAAATCATAGTGGCAGGATCCATATGTATTGGGACAACAGCAGGATATCTCCTCTCAGACATGACCAACAACATACTACATCATGAACATTTGCAAGTAAAGCTGTTTGGTCAAAAGAACACACTGCACAGTACATCCCCATCCCAGTGCTACTAAGACAAAGGAAGAGACAATGGAAAGGTGGAAAAGACGAGGAGTGATATGTCTGCTTTTCTTATTCTTTCTTTGTTTCTTTATGTCTTGCTTTTATTTATTTGTTTGCTTTTGTTTTAATTAATATTCTTATTTGTATTTTTTAAAAATTTCTTTTTAAGTTTTCCTTGGAGGGGCACTGCAAGGGAGAAGGGTGGATAAATATGGAATGAGAGATTGGTGGAATTGGGATGCTTGATGTTAATTGCCTGAAGAGTCAATTAAAAATTATGTAATAAAAACTTCATATTAAAAATAACAAAGAAAAATACAGTGATAAGTGTTGATAAATTTTCAGAACCGAGCTAATGTCACAGTTAAGATTTGTTAAATAAAAAGTTATCTCTGACATACACACAAAAATAAAAAACTTAAAAACTTAAAGACTTTGAAGAACAAAATTAAAGAAGACATTAGAAGGTGGATAGATTTCACATGCTTAAGGATTGGGAGTATTACTATAGTGAAAACAGTCATCCTACTGCAAAACAGTCTGTATATTCAACACAATCCCCAACAAAATTTCAACACAATTCATTCAAAGAGTTTGAAAAAACAACTTTCAGCTTCATATGCAAACACAAAAAATTCCAGGATATTTAAAACAATCCTGAATAATAGAAAAAATGTGGAAGGTTTATCTCCAATTTGAATTTCTACTACAGAGTTACAGTAATAAGAACAGCATGTACTGACCCCAAAATAGACATGTTGATCAATGGATTTGAATTGAAGAACAGGACATAAATTCTCATCTATAGACACCTGAATTTTGATAACGAAGCTAGGAATACATACTGGGAAAAGGACACTATCTGTAACAAATGGTGTTGGCTAAAGTGGGTGGCCTTAAAAAGAAGAATCCCAACCAGATCCATACTATCATCCTGCACAAAACTCAAATTCAAATGGATCAAAGACCTCACCCCAAACTAGATACACTGAACTTGACAGAAGAGAAAGTGGGGAATAGCCTTGGACTCACTGGCTTAGGAAAAGATGTTCAAATAGAATACTGTTAACATAGGTAATAAGATCAACAATAAATGTTATCTCATGAAACTGAAAAGCTGCATGGCAAAGGACAAATAATTTGGACAGAGTAGCAGCATATAGAATTGGAAAAGATTTTTGCCAGTTCCACATCTGATAGAGGACTAATATCTAAAACAAATAGAGAACTTTCAAAAAACTAGATACAAAAATTTATATCTATAAATGTATAGATATAAAAAAAGTATAAAATGGTGTATACTCCATTTTAAATTTTCAAAAGAGGAAAGTTAAATGACTGAAAAATATTTAAAAGAAATGTTCAACATTATTATCCCCTGGGAAATGTAAACCAAAATATTTTGAGATTTTGTCTGGCACCCATCAGAATGGAAGACCAATAAAATGCATGGCAACTCATGCTGGTGAGGATGTGGAATAAGGGTAACACTCATCTATTACTATTGGGAGTGAAAACTTGTACAGACACTATTGAAATCAGTGTGGCAGTTCCTCAGAAAGATGGGAATCAGTCTACCTCAACATCTAGCTCTGCAACTCTTAAGCATATACTCCAACAATGATTGATCCTGCCACAGAGACATTTGCTCAACCATGTTCATTGCTGCTCTATTTATAATAGCCAGAAACTGAAAACAACCCAGAAGTCCCTCAACAGAAGAACAGATAAAGAAATCATGGTACATTTACACAATGGAGTATTACTCAACTGTTATGAAGAAATTAGGTGAAATTTGAATATAAATGTAAGGAACTAGAAAAAAAACATCCTGAGTGAGGTAACCTAGATCCAGAAAGACAAATATAGTATGTATTCACTTATGTGTGGACATTATATGGTGGGTAAGTAATTACCAAGCTACAATCCATAGGGTTAGGTATAGAGTAAGATATTAACTGGGGCAAATAGATCTTTCTAGTAATGGGAAATAGCATAAGAAGTTATGAATGGATGAGGTTTGGTATAGGAACAGGAGGATCAAATGGAGATTTGGAGAGTAGAGGGGACCAGGGAGGGAATACAGAGGTTAATACAGCTAAAATTAAGGGCCAGTTGAGAAGTATAAAAAGATAACACAGTAGATGGTTATATACATACATACATACATACATACATACATACATACATACATACATATAAAGGCAATTTTAACAAAATCATTGGGTGGCACAGAGCTTGTGGGAGTAATAAACAAATATCTGATTTGACTTAAGTTTTACTTCATGACATGAAACCCATACCTGTCACTGATTAGGTGACCAAGAACCTGAGACTAGATAGCACAGGGCTCTTGGGTAAAACCAAATACTGCTGGTCTAAAAAAGAGTACATATCAACAGCAACAACAAAAACCATGTAGCAATAAAATAACTCCTAATGACATTCTGGTATACTCATAGATCAGTGCCTGGTTCAACTGTCAGAGAAGTTTCTTCCTTCTGCAGACAGGAAGAAACACAGAGACCCACAGTCAGACAATTTGCATAGATTCAGAGACCTGGGAACACTCAGCCCTAAATGGGATGTTGTAGAAGGAGAGAGCAACTTGTTAGTTCCTGCTGCCCAGAACCAAAATAATCACACAGAAATTGTATTATTTAAATTACTGCTTTGTCCATTAGCTCTAGCTTCTTATTGGCTAACTCTTACATATTAATTTAACCAATCTCCATTAATCTGTGCATCACCATGAGGTCGTGGCCTACCAGCAAAGTTTTAGTGTGTCTGTCTCCGGAGGCTCCATGACTTTTTTTGACTCCACCTGATTTTCCCCAGCATTCCATTTAGTTTTTCCCACCAAGTTCTGTTCCTTTATAGTTCGGTCATAGTCCTAAAGAAGTTCCTTTATTAACCAATGATATTCACAGCAGAGGGGAATCCCACATCAGAATGTCGCTATCAAATCCTTCCACTTAGAAATCAGGGAACTCCATGGAAGAAGAGACAGAGTATAAGAGCCAGAGAGGAAGGAGGAGACCAAAACAAAAAACAAACAAACAAACAAACAAACAACAACAAAAACAAGGCCCTCTAAATCAACATGAGAAAAATTTCATATAAACTTTCAAAGACTGAAGCATCATGCACAGGGCCTGAATGGGTCTGTACCAGGTTCTCTGCATGTGTATTATGGCTTTTAATTTGGTATTTATTTTTTGTGGGATCCCTGAGTGTGCTCTATTGAGCTCTTCTATTTGTTTGTTTTATGCAGTTCCAATGTGTTAGTCTTTTTACGTCTTATTTTGTTAAGATCCCTTAGAAGCCTGCTTTGTTTTGTTTTATTTTTCTAAGAGACAAAAAGGGAATACATCTGGATTGGAGGTAAGGAGGGAAGAACTGGGAGGAGGAGAGAAAGCTGAAACCATAATCAGGATATCTTATGTGAGTAAAAATACCATTTTCAGTAAAAGGAAAAAAAGTTTCATTGTGTCTTTAAATAAGACTAGGAATTGCAGTAGGGTCTCACACATGCAAGGCAACTGTGCTACCTTCAGACAGAGTTCATCCCTAAAGATTCAACTTAAATAAAATATGTGATATACTATTTCATAATGTGAAATTATTTGTATCATTTCTCTCACAAATTAAGACACTTGAAAGAAAACTGCTTCCAGATTTGTAAGTAACCATAAAAATTCTTGCTAGACAAATCCATGAAGAACTTCTGCCATGTCCCTGAGTGCATGTATTGATTGACTTGTCTAGGTATCTTAGGCTCCCTTTCCCTCTTTCTCTACTAATATAATGAAATTATCTTCTGAGTGTATATTGTGGGTCATTGTCCATATATATATGTGTATGTATATGTATATATGTGTGTGTATATATATATATGTGTGTGTGCCTTAATTAAGAAAAATGTCTTGTAATAATTGTCAAAATTGTTTTTAGAATTTGTGAACTAAAGAAAACATATACAGTATGTATTATATAAAATTATGTCCAGATTAGCTGATGACTATGAACATTGATAGAAGTGACTATCCAACTACCCATTTACTAGGAACTACAAAATTTCTAAAATTATTTTTTATTTTATGTTATTAAAGCAATATGGAATTCCACAATTTGCTTTATTTGTGCTTTTTTATTTATTACATTTGAATTGAAATGTAATTATAGGCTGGGCGGTGGCACACACTTTTAATCCCAGCACTCAGGAGGCAGAGGCAGGCGGATCTCTGCATGTTCAAGGCCCCAGCCTGGTCTACAATAGTCAGTTCCAGGATAGGCTCCAAAGCTACAGAGAAACCCTGTTTCGAAAAACAAAAAAATGTAATTCCAGTTCTTCTTCCCTTCACTTTCTTCCTTCTAGCTCCTATGTCCCTTTCCTCCAATCCCTCCCATGCCCCCAACTGCCAAATTCATTGCCTTTTTCTTTATTGTGTACAAATATATAAATACAACCAACAGAGCCTCTTATTGTGATTCAGAGGTAACTGCTTTATTCTGAATAATCAATCAGGGGGCTCATCCCTGGACACTCTCATTCTGTCTCTATAGTTGCCTGTAGTTCTTTGTCTTGTGCATGTGCTCCCTACCCAAGATAATCCTCCTTCGACATTAGCATGTCTGTTGGTACTATCATTGTTTACATAGCCATTTCCAAGAAAGGCAGTCACCAGGCAGAGTTTCTGGTATTCCGGCTCTTACAATCTCTCTGCTTCCTCGTAAAACAGGCAACACCTGGGCTGTTGATACAAAAGCTGAGCTGCAGTGTGCACTGGAGCTAGGTTCCTTCCTTATAATCTATTTCTCTTTGTGTTGTGCTTAGTGTGGTTTTCTGTAATGGTCTATATAGCTATGCAGAAAAGCTTCTTTGATGAGGGTTGATAGCTGCACTCATTGTGGGTATAAGGATAAGATTTAGAAAGTAGTTAAGGAATTATGTTGGTTGAGGAAACTGGTGGCAGTATATCCTCTTCTAAGATTCATTTGAACTTCCTTGACCAACCACTTGGAAAGATGTTTAGAAAGATGTTTACTGTGACTGGTAAAGATGTTAGGTTTTGTTACTCTGTGATACTTCTGGAAAGTGTCAGAGTGTCAAGGGCCCAAGTGACATAGCTTTATTTTATGATATATATACATATGTATATGCAATTTTCCCCAAATATAAAATAGTAAGATTCTTTGGGACTTTATCAAACTATTTGGTGTTATTTATCCTTCTTTCCTCCTTCTCCTTCTGCAGTGACTTCTCTCCCCACTTAGGATGCCCCTCACTTTTTTCTGTTTCACCCTTGATATCGCTTACATCCTATTATTTACCTGACAGCCTCCCCCACTGGTCTCTTTACACTTTCTTGTGTTTATGGTCATTCAGTGTTATCAATGTGTATCTGAAGGCTTGGATCTAGTAACCACAGGTTGTCTTTCTGGGTCTGGTTTACACCAATCAATATAATCTTTTCTTGGTCTATCCATTCACTTGCAAATTTCATGATTTCATTTTCTTTATAGGTAAATAGTATTTCATGGTGCATATGTACCACATTTTCATAGTCCATTCATCTGTTATAGGACACTGTGCTTATTTCTATTTTCTACTTATTGTGAATAGGATAGTAATAAATATTGCTAAGCAAGAGTCCATGGAGTGTATGTTTCTTTTTTGTATTTGTATTGGTATTGGTATATCTTTCTTTAGTTTCAGAAATTTTCCTTCTCTGATCTTATGTTCTGATATTTTTCTCCTATGCCACTGTTCTGATATTTTTCTATATCTATGAAAGATTACTCTATATGTGTAATTTAAAGACCTAAGATTGTGCCCACACTTTCTGCATGTTCCTTTCCTGTGCTTTAATGTTTTTTAATTCTTTGCTTAATAGGTCTAAGCATTCTTCGTTATCTTAGAGTCCTAATATTCTCCTTTCTGATTGATTCTTTCCCTGAGTTTTCTAGGTGGGACATGATCTTTTCAATTTCAGTTTCAATCCAGTTGTTTTCCTTCATTGTTTCTATCTCTATATTGAATTCAGTTTTCAAATTTTATATTTTCATTTAGCTGTACATTTTTATTTTCTTGGATTATATTCACTGTTATCTCTTGGAGTTCAATGAAATGTTTGTCCATGTATTCTTTGAACTCAGTGAATTCATTTCCCTAGTGCCCAGCAGTTCTGACCCAAAATAACCACACAACACTGTATTAATTAAATCACTGCTTGACCAGTTAGTTAAGCATATCTCTAGCTAGCTCTTACATCTAGAATTAACCCATTTCCATTATTTTATATTTTACCACGAGGCTTGTGGCCTACCAGCAAGGTTCCAACATGTCTTTCTCTGGCTGCGGCTCCATGGCTTCTCCTACTAGGTTGAAAATTATGAATCACTGTAGTATATCTTTGATTTTTCATTCTTAGAATTAAAAAGTGTCCCAAATGTCCATGACCTTTTTTGAACTTTAAGATTATTTCCTTATCATAACATTACTTTTTAAATTTATATTTATACTGGATAAGATCTTGCATTGCCCAGCAGCTGGTATTTCCCTGAAATAAAACTTAAAAGGGCCTCACATGTTTATGTCCCTGGTCATCTAGGTCCTGCTTTCAACTCTGCAGTAACTGAATTATCTTGAGCTAATTTGGATTAATTTTTAGAATTAAAAAAGTCCCCCCAAAGCATTGCTGATATAGTTTACTAAAAACTTTACGAGGAGCAAAGTTTGCTTTTCACAGAAAAGCAAATCTCTAGCTCATAGAAAGCAAATATATATGTATATATATAAAACTTATATCTATATATGTATACATATATAATTTATATTCTCCAAAGCTCCCTTTTAGAAACACCTTCAACTCTCTTTTTTGTCATTACAGATGGATTTTCTGCTCTCTTTTTTATTTTAACTCTGGAGACATCATATTACCAGTCCATTTCTTGCTTAGATCCATTCAATTTTGCTCATCTTCCATGCCAAACATGTCATACTCAAACCCAGCATGGTATTCAGGCAAAGGGCCCTCCAAGAGACAAGACCTGTATGCTTTGTATGACAATCTACAGACCCATAGGGATCTCATCTTCTTTAGTAATAAGTTTGTCCAAGTGTTCTTTCCTAAAACAAGTATAATATCTCCCTAAGAGAAACTCTGTTGAATAAAAATGTATCAATTTCTTTTAATGAAATAGTCACTTTTCTTTACTGAACAATTCCAATAGCCCTATAACTACACAGTAAGAAATGCCTTGGACTATGTCAACCCACAAACATAATCAACTCCCTGAGGATTTCTCTCCTAAAATAAACCCCAGGTAATTCTAGTATTAAAATACACATGGCCATATGCATTATGGTCAGTCTAGAAGATCTTCTGTTTGCATCGATATTCTTGTGATATAATGGCCTTTGATCGACCATCATCACTCATCTACTCCATACCAGAGATTACTTTACAGACTTGTTCTTGGTAGGAAGCCTCAGATAATCATATACCTCATAAGCTCATATCAATGACATCTAAGCTATTTAAAGAAGTGATTCAATCAATAAGAGTTATACCGGAGATATCTTCTATTCTTATAGTAGATCTCATTAGAGAAAATTTAGATTTGACCATGTAGGCACCATAGTTATATAATGCTTTTATGTATGTGTGGATGCCCATAAGTACGAATGTAATATAAACATAATTTTACACTCTATATACATGAGATTATATATACATGTATATGATTATAAAATACATATTTTAGGAAGAATATATATTGTACTCACATTGTATTGAACAGGAGGGTTGAGATATTTGCTTGTTTATTTAAGAGACAAAAATTGGGTATGGTGGCTTACAGCAGTAATTCTAGTACCTGGATGACAGAAGTAGAAGATGGAAAGTTCAAAGCCATCCTAGGCTATATACTGAGACTCTATCTCAAAAAAAAGAGAGAAACAAAAAAAATCATCAATTAGATATAAGTTTTCTGAAAGAATACTTGTTGGAAACATGATCAACTATCATGTGAATACACAAGCCAAATAAAACCTTCCTTCCCCTTGCTGCTTTTTGTCATGGTGTTTTATAACAGCAATAGAAACTCAAAGACACCCTCCAAAATTATTACATTTGCCAGTATTTGGTGTTTCTTTTCTCACACCCTCCAAAATTACTACATCTGGGCGTATTTGGTGTTTCCTTCCTATTTAAGTTTTTTTCTTATTTTACATACTAACCACATTTCCCCCTCCCTCCCCTAGTCCTCCTACCTCCCACCTATTCTCAAACCCCCCCATCCACCCATCAGAAAAGGTAAATCTCCCATGGGGAGTCAACAAAGCTTAACATATCAAACTGAGTCAGGAGTCCCTTTCCCCTGTATCAAGGCTGAACATGGTATTCCACCATAGGGAATGGGCTCCAGTAAACCAGTTTAAGCACTAGGGATAAATCCTTGTCCCACTGCCAGGGCCCCCACAAAAAGACCAAGCCATACAACTATCATGCACATTCAGGGGACCTACTTCAGTCCCATGTAGCCTCCCCAGCTGTCATTAAAGAGTCTGTGAACTCCCACTAGCTCAGGTCACCTGTCTCTGTGGGTTTCCCCATCATGATCTTGATGTTCCTTGCTCATAAAATCCCTTCTTCCTCTCTTCAGCTGTATTCCAGGAGTTCATACCAGTGCTTGGCTATGATACCAGTGTATCTCTGCATCTGCTTCCATCAGTTACTGTATGAAGGATCTATGATAACAATTAGGGTAGTCACTAGTCTGATTATAGGAGAAGGCCAGTTCAGGCACATTCTCCACTATAGCTAAGAGTACTATCTGGGATCATTCTTGTGGATTGCCGGGTGTTTCCCTAGTCCCAGGTTTTTCCCTAGCATCATAATGACTACATTTATCAAGAGATCTCTTTCATTTCTCTCCCTCTCTGTCGCTTCCCCAACTTGACTATCTGGATCCTTCATGTCATTATCTCCCTTCCCCTCCCCTCTTTTCCCCCCACTACAGTTTACTCAGGAGATCTTATCTATTTCTACTTCTTTGGGTGATCCATTCTTGTCCTTCTTCAGGTCCTCCTTGTTACCTAGCTTCTCTGGAAATGTGGTTTGTAGCCTGGCTATCCTTTGATTTATATCTGATATGAACTTATGAATGAGTACTTACCATGTTTGTCTTTGTAGGTCTGAGTTATCACACTCAGGATCATTTTTTCTAGTCCAATCAGTTTGCCTACAAACCTCATGGTGCATTTTGTTTTTTTTTTTAATTTTTTATAGCTGAGTAATATTCTATTGTGTAAACATACCATAATTTCTTTATTCCTTCATTAGTTGAGGGCATCTAGGTTTAGGTTTTCATATTAAGGCCATTACAAGTAAAGCTGTTATGAACAAAGTTGAACAAGTGTCCTTGCAGTATGATTGAGCATCCTTTGGGAATATACCCAAGAGTGGTATTGCTGGTCCTGAGTGAGACTGATTCCCAATTTTCTGAGAAATCATCATATTGATTTTCAAAGTGACTGTACAAGTTTGCACTCTGACCAGAAGTGGAAGAATGTTCTCCCTACTCCACATTCTTTCCAACTAAAGTCATCAATGTTTTTGATCTTAGTCATTCTGACAGGTGTAAGATGGTATCTCAGCATCATTTTGATTTGCATTTCTCTGATTACTAAGGATGTTGAGCAATTTCTTAAATGTCTTTCAGCCATTTGAGATTCTTCTGTTGAGAATTCTGTTTAGTTCTGTACCACATTTTAAAATTGGATTGTTTGGTATTTTGATGTCCAGTTTCTTGAGTTTATATATAAACAAACAGGTATATATATATATATATATATATATATATATATATATATATTGGAGATCAGCCCTCTGTCAGATGTGGAGTTGGTGACTATCTTTTCCCATTCTTTTGGCTGCCTTTTGGCTTATTGATCATGTCCATCATCTTATAGGAGTTTCTCAGTTTCATGAGGTTCCATTTATGAATTGTTGCTCTCAGGGTCTGTGCTACTTGTGTTATATTTAGGAAGTAGTCTCCTGTCCCAATGCATTCCATGCTACTTCCCACTTTCTGCTCTATCAGTTTCCATGTGGCTGGATTGATGTTGATGTCTTTGATTCATTTAACTTGAGTTTTGTGCATGGGGATAGATATGGATCTATTTGCATTCTACTACATGTAGACATCCAGTTATGCCAGCACCATGTAAGCAGAGACTGCTCATTCATTTCCCAGCTGACCAAACCCAAATAATCACACAGAAACTATGTTAATTACAGCATGGCTTGACCAAAACCATAGGCGTATTTCTAGCTAGCTCTTACATCTTAAATTAACTCATTTCTATTAATCTGTATATCACCACAAGTTTGTGGCTTACCAGTAAGGATCTGGGTACTTCTTCTTTGGTAGCTAAATGGTGACTCCCTGTTTCTGCCTACCCTCTCTATACATTTCTGTTTGGATTTCCTGCCTGGCTTTACTCTGCTAAGCCATTTACCAAGACAGTTTTATTCATTAATAAATAAAAGCAACACATATACAGAAGGACATCCCATATCATCTCCCCTTTTCTGTCTAAATAAAAAGAAAGGTTTTAACTTCAACTAAGTAAAATTACATATAATTAACATAGTAAAATTACACATAACAAAACAGGTATCAAGCAAGAATTACTGTTAAAATATTTATATCTTTTATTATAACTAAGGAAAACTATATAAATATCTGTCTTCAACTCTTTAAAGACCCCAGAAGGATATAATATTATCTAAGTAAATAAAGAGTGCATTGTAAGCAACTTTCAAAACTCTAGAATTGACAGAGACATCTTACTGCTTAGACAGTCACTCAAAGTTCTTCTGTAATGTTGGGGCATTCGTATTAAGCCTATAGGCCCATAGTATCTGGCAGACTTTTCAGTGAAGCAGGAAATTTGAAAGACTGTTTTGCCTATATTGACAGTTTGTCGGTCACTTTCTTGTATGTCTTGAAGAATGTCTGGCAGTTTGTTCTGTGAAGCAGGTACCCTGAAGGAGCATTCCATCTGTTGGAAAGTTCATCAGTCACTTCTTTGTGAGTTCTGTATGATCAGTTTATACAACATACTATCAAGCAGTTCAGACAAGAGCAATTTCTTGCTCAAATAATGAGCCTTGTCACATTGATGGCAAATGTCATAATTAATTTCTTTAATACCCATCAGCATCTTGAAGTAGATTGGTGCCACCCAAAGCAGACATGTCACATTGTTGATAAAAGTCCAAGTTCTTAAAATCGTTTAAATGCCATATTCTTTGAAGTAGTAAAGATTATCTAACTGAGATATATCTCTGTAAATATAGAAAACCTAACTAACATGGTAATAGTTTAATTATTATAGATGACTATTAGTCTGTATTTCTTAAATAGGCATTACATTTTAAAATGAGCTACAAAAACACAATACCTTAAACAAGAGCAGAAATACATATACACAGTGTAGCAAATTGATCTTAAATTTGTATCAATAGATACAATGTAAAGTTTTCATCTCTATATCATATGCCCCCCTTTTCAGAAAAAAAATGACTGTGACCATTTAAGCATTTATATCCAACCCCTTTTAATTGAAAACAAACATTTATAAACAATCATTTGGGGAACTTGTACACAGTTTTCTCCAAACTTCTTCCTGCTGTTTGTTGGGCAAAGTATTTTTAGAGGTTCACAGAGACCTTTCCAGAGGTCTTGTTCCATCAAACTACATTAACCTGGAAGGAATTCACAGGTTTCTATAATCAGTGAAAACAAAAATAGAACCACTTTTCCAATGTAACACCTCCTTAAACTCAAATTTTGAAGTCAAGATACGTTTAAAATATATATGCTAGCTTAGCTTATCAGCCCACAGAATCAAATGTCACTCTGCAGTCAAATAATTTAAAGAAAACACAATAAAATACATAATCAAGACTCTCTTTGTCTTTTCCATCTTTATGTGATGTTTTAAAAACTCTATTACTTTAAAGAATTTACTATATTATCTTTACTCTTTTAAACTATGGCTGTCTATATTCTTTTTCCTTTCTCTCCCAAGCCTATGTATATTTTTAAAACACAATATGACCCACTCAGAGGTTTATTTATGTCTGAAGCTGTCTTTATTGTGCATTTGTAATAATTTTCTGACCAGGAGCACCTTTTTATTTATGCTAAGTAGGAACAGCTAGGACAAATTCTGTGACCCTGTGTGTTTGCCCTGTGTTGGACACACAACACAGCAGAGGCAGGGTCACCACCTCTCTGAGTCATGATCAGTTCCCCAGCTCTGGGGACACAGCGGGGTCTGTGTCATCATTAAGCAAATTGTAACCCCAAGCTCACAAACCCTATTTAATTGCTCCATAACACAAACTAGGATGCTGGTTATTAAAGGAGCTGCACAGTTTTTGCTGCTAATGCTGAGTCAGGAAGTCTTCTATTAAAGGAATCACACCTCTACTTGCCTCTAGCAAACAGCCCACATGAAAAAATGCTGCTACCAAGAAGCCATGCTTAACTCTGTTCTTTTATGTCTGAAATTCCTTCCCAAGCTCTCTGAGGTTTTATGTAGATATAGTTGGCCCATGTTGGTTGGCACCAGTTTGTAAGAAGAGCCTGCTCATTCATTTTCCTGCCACCAGACCCAAATAATCACACAGTGACTATATTAATTGTGACACTGTTTGGCCAATAGCTTAAGCGTATTCCTAGCCAGCTCTTACATCTTAAATTAACCGAGTTCCATTAACCTGTGTATTGCCACAAGGCTGTGGTTTACCAGTTAGGGTATGGTTCCTTCTCCTTCGACAGCTACATGGTGTCTCCTTAACTTCATTTACTGTCTATATATATCTCTGTTGAGATTTCCTGCCTCGCTTTACTGTGCTAAGCCATCAGCCAAAACAGCTTTATTCATTAACCAATAATAACACACATATATAGAAGGATATACACAGAAGGATATCCCACATCAGCACAATTTTTTGAAGATTTTTTTTATCTTTGCACTGTTTTGATTTCTTTGTCAAAAATCAGGTCTTCCGTGTGTGTGGATTAATGTCAGTCTTCAATTCTATTCCATTGATCCACATGCTAGTTTTTATGCCAAGACCTAATTGTTTTTATGACTATCACTCTATAATAGAGCTTGAAGTCAGGGATGGTGATACCACTGTAAGTTCCTTTATTGACAGAATTGATTTGGCTATTCTGGGTTTTCTGTTCTTCTATATCAAGTTGAATATTGTTCTTTTAACTGTCTGTGAAGACTTGTCCTGGGACTTTGATGGGGATTGTTTTGAATCTATCGAGTGCTTTTGGTAAGATTGTTATTTTTAATATGTTGATCCTACATATTCAAGAACATAGGCAACCTTCCCCTTGTTTGAAATTTTCTTCAGTTTCTTTCTTTTAATACTTAAATTCTTGCTATAAAGGGTTTTTACTTATTTTCTTAGAGTTACTCCAAGATATTTTATTAGTGGCTATTTTAAAGGGTGATATTTCTCTGATTTCTTTCTCAGCATGTTTATCATTTAAATATAGGGGACTACAGATTTTTGTTTTAATCTTCTATCCTGCCATATTACTGAAGGTGTTTATCAGCTGTAGGAGCTCTCTGGAAGAGTTTTTGGAGTCACTTATGTAAAATAGCATGTCATCTGCAAATAACAAAAGTTCAGCTTCTTTTTTTTCCAATTTGTATCCCCTTGATCTCCTTTTGTTGCTCTATCTAGAATTTTGAGTACTATATTGGGTAGATATGGAAAGAGTGGACAACCTTGTCTTGATCCTAATTTTAGTGGAATAATGTTGAATTTCTCTCCATTTAGTTTGATGTTGACCATTGACTTGATGCACAATGTCTTTATTATGTTTTGGTATGCTCATTGTATCTCTGATCTCTCCAAGACCTTTAACATGAAGGGGTGCTGGATTTTGTTAAAGGCTTTTCCCAGCATGTGCTTTTAATCTTTCAGTTTGCTTGCATGGTAGATTCCAGCAACAAGTTTTTTATTATTACTATTATTATTTGTTTTGTTTTGAGACAGTGTTTCTTTGTGTAGCTTTGGAGCCTGTCCTGGAACTTGCTTTGTAGACCAATCTGGCCTTGAACTCACAGAGATCTCCTTACCTCTTCCTCACAAGTGCTGGGATTAAAGGTGTGCAACACCCCTAGTGGTATAAAAACAAAACAAAACAGAGTTTGTATATTGAACCATCCTTGACTCTCTGGGATGAAGCCTATTTGGTCATGGTGGATGAGTTTTTTTGATGCATTCTTGGATTCTTTATGCCAGCATTTTATATATTATTTTTGCATAAATGTTCATTAGGGAGATTGTTCTGTAATTCTCTTTCTTTGTTGTATCTTTGTGTAGTTTGGATACCAGGGTAACAGTTGTCTCATAAAAAAATTGTCATGTTACTTCAGTTTCTATTGTGTGGATCTATTTGAGGAGTATTGGTCTTCTTTGAAATTCTGGTACAATTCTTTGCTGAAAACATATGACCCTGGGATTTGTTTGTTTGTTTGGGAGACTTTTGATGACTGTTTCTATTTTCTTAGGGGTTATATATCTATTTAACTTTTTATCTGTTCTTGATTTAATTTTGGTATATTGTACCTTTCCAGAAAATTTTCCATTTCTTTTACATTTTCTAATTTTGTGGAGAACAGGTTTTTGAAATACAACCTAATGATTCTCTGAATTTCTTTACTGTCTGTTGTTACATCCCCCTTTTCATTATTGATTTTATTCATTTGGATATTATTTCTTTGCCTTTTGGTTATTTGGGATAAAGATTTGTTTCTCTTGTTGGTTTTCTTGAAGAATCATCATTTTGTTTCTTTGATAATTTGTATTGTTTTCTTTGCTTCTATTTTATTAGTTCCAGCCCTCAATTTTTTTTTATTTCCTAGCATCTACTCCTACTGCTTGAATTTGCTTCTTTTTGTTGTGTGTGCTGTTAAGTTTTTAGTACAAGGTTTCTCCAAATTCTTTATGTAGGCACTTAGTGCTATGAACATTCCTCTATGAACTGCTTTCATTATGTCCCATAAGCTTGGCTATGTTGTATATTCATTTTCATTGAAATCTAGCAAGTTTTTAATTTCTTTCTTTACTTCCTCCTTGACACATTGGTGATTCAGTTGAGTGTTATTTAGGTTCCCTGAGTTTGTAGGTTTACTGCACTTTGTTTTGTTGTATTCATGGTGATTGGATAAGATAACAGAGATTATTCCAATTTTTTGCATCTGTTAAGATTTGCTTTGTGACTGTATATGTTATCAGTCTTAGAGAAAGTTTCATGAGGTGCTGAGAAGAAGGTATATTCTTTTGTGTTTAGGTGGAATGTTTTCTAAATGTCTGTTAAGTCATAACATCTGTTAACTCTCTTATTTTACTGCTGAGTTTCTGCCTAAGAGACCTGTCCATTGTAAAGAGTAGGGTGTTGAAATATTCCACTATTAATATGTGGGGTATGATGTCTTATTTAAACTTTAATAATGTTTCTTTTTACAAATGTGTGTACCCTTCTATTTAGGGCAAAAATGTTCAGAATTGAAATTTTATCCTGATGAATTTTTCCTGTAATGAATATGAAAAGTCCTTCTCCATCTCTTGATTCATTTTAATTCAAAATCCATTTTGTTATATATTAGGATAGCTACACCAGTTTATTTTGTAGGCTCATTTGTTTGAAGAATCTTTTCCCAGCCCTTTATTCTGAGATAAAGTGTGTCTTTGAAATTGAGGTGTGTTTCATGTTTGCAGTAGAAAGTTGGCCCTTGTTTTTGTATCCTTCCTGTTAACCTGTCTTTTTATAGGCAAATTGAGTCCATTGGTATTAAAGTATATTGATAACCAGTGATTGTTAATTCCTGTTTTTTGTTTGTTTT
>PVIU01020563.1:0-33722 GCA_004026605.1 Ondatra zibethicus
TTCTTCTTCTTCTTCTTTAGACAGATTCTCTCTGTAGAGCCTTGGATATCCTAGAACTCACTATGTAGACTAGGCTGGCTTTGAACTCACAGAGATCCACTTGCCTCTGCTTTCAAGTATTGCGATTAAAGGTGTGTGCTACCATGCCTAGTCTTAGTTTTTGAGTCAACTTGACATAAGGTAGGGTTGTTTGGGAAGAATGAATCATAATTGAGAAACTACCTCCATAGAATCTGCCTGTAGGCAAGTCTGGAGGGAATTTTCTTGATTGACTATTGATGTGGGAGGGCACAGCCCACTGTGGGTGGTGCCACTGCTGGCAGGTAGTCCTGGGCTGTATAAGAAAATAAACTGAGCAAGCCAGGAGGATCATGCCAATAAGAAGCATTCTCCATGGCCTCTGGATCACTTCCTGCCTCCAGGTTCCCGCCCTGTGAAAGTTCCTGTCCTGAGTTTCCTCCGTGATGGACTGTTACTCGGAAGTATAAACTGAAATAAACCCTTTCCTCCCCAAGTTGCTTTTGGTCATGGTGTTTTGTTTTGTTTTTTAATTACAGAAAGTCCTAAGACAGAGGCCCTGTTTAAAACAAAACAAAACAAAACAAAACAAAACAAAACACGAAATACCTTCCCAAACCAAGATGAATTGTACCTGAGGAATATCTTCAAGATTGGCCTCTGGCCTCCACACCCATGCATGTATATGTGCGGTACCTGTCCCCAATACACACTCATCTTTAGCCATACAGGAAGTTCATTGCTACCCTTGACTGCATGAGACCCTCTATCAAAAACAAAACAAGTAAAATATTAAAGAGACAGATATATTCTGAGCAAGGTTTCCTTCCCACATCCACTAGGTTACCATGCAGTTGAAGAACTGGACTGGTATCATTTTCTCTAATTTGCCAAAAAAAAAAAAATCGCATGTAGAGCGACCTGAAAGTCTGCATCGGTCCAGAGCATCTTTATCAAAGCCACCCTGTTTGCCTTCGTTCTATGCCCTGCACAGTTTGGAGGCAGATCGCTTGCTTTGATGGTTCTGCTCTTTCCCCTTTTCAAATCCTTGGGGGGAATTTCTCTCCTGGCTTTCTTCTTCTGCACCTGGCCAAGTTCCCTGCACACAACAGCCAGTCAATAAATATCTGTTGTGGCTGATGATGAGCAGGAGGGAAATTGAGGAAGCCTTTCATGTGTTGATAATGGCGGCGCTGTGCATTGGCTCAGGCGTGAGGGGCCGCCAGAAGCATCGATGATTACTGTCGCTGCTCCATCTCCCTGCGCCGACTTAGCAAGCCTCTGATTGAACAATGATAAAGGTATCATTTTCCTGCATTAGGAGGAAGAGGTATATGGAGATTTGACATGCGCGGTGTTTCATAACTTTCTCTGGATAAAAATAGGGGCATTTGTCTTCTTTCATCTAAGGCGGAATCATTTCTGAAATGGAGTCTTAAATTTCGAGGTGTAGAACATTTCCAGTTAAACATCCTTGAGAAAGCTCGCTTCATGTTTTTCTGCCCAAATGGGGAGTAAGATTGCAGAAACCTGTTACCTCCCGATAATGGGAGCTCTGAATGGGAGTTTGGCTGCAGGAAGCGCAGTCACTCGCGGGAGCCTTATTACTGGATGTTGGCTTTTGTTTCACCTCAGAGCTGTGGTTGGGGGGGGGGGTGGGGCCACAGGGTCGAGAGAAAGAAGAATAAAAGGCAGTCCTGTATAGTGGCATTTTGGGGGCACCCATCTTGTGCCAGGTACTATAGCAGCAAAGGTGTGGACATGTTAATGGTATAGAGGACAGAGACCTCCAGGAAATCGGGGTCTGGGGTTTTGGGACAGTGGTTGTCTGCATCTAGTCGCTAATTGATGCTGTGTGTTAAGCTCATGAAAGCAGTGCAGGGCTGCTGTTGAGATTTTGGCAAAGAAGGTGGTGGAGGCAAATATGAATGAATGGTCTCAGCGATGCAATTACATTTTATTTTTGTATTTATTTTTAGTTTATATGCAGAGTTTTGCTTGCACTTATATGTGTGTATACCACATATATGCCTGGCGCCCACAGAGATCAGAAGATGGCACCAAATCCCTAGAAACTGGAGTCATAGACGCTTGTGAGATGCTGTGTGGGAGCTGAGAATTGAACCCGGGTCCTCTGCAAGAGCGGTCAGAGCTCTTAACCACTGAGGCATCTCTTTCGTCTCTCCACCTTACTTTTTCAGACAGTGCTCCTCACTGAATTTGGAGCTAGACGGGCCAGTAAATCCCTGAGATCCTCTTGACTCCGCCTCCGTAGTGCTGAGATCACAGCCCGGGCTGCCATGCCCAGCTTTTTCCATGGTGTCTTGGGTATACAGTTCAGGTCCTCATGATTGCATGGCAAGCATGTTACGGACCGAGCCATCTCTCTAGTCCCAATACCTGAATATTTGAAGGGAACACCTTCAAGGCACAGCACCCTAATATTTTATTGGGGTGATAAGAACTAAGATAAAAGTCAAGGGTTCTGATTACCCTGGAATGTTAGAAGGGCTTCTCTGTGCTATGTTGTCAATGACTCCGATATTGTCCTATGCATCTGCCTGTGCACAGCTCTGGAAGGTTGGCCATGCCACTCCGTGGCTGTGCCTTGATCTGTCTGCCCACACTCTTTCTCTCCTGCCAGTCGTGCCCCCTGCAGCTTCCCATGCTTGCACCCCATGTTTTGTGAGAGAAGCAACCGAAGTGGGGGTGGGGTCGGGGTGAGTCCATAGCATTCTCTGCCTGTGGGGATCGAGACTGGCTCCAGTGTTGCTTTGAGACAGTGTCACCTGGCAAAAGTAGGATTGTAGTTTATCCTTACGGTTGGGGTGAAGGGGAGAAATGAAGTAGGTAATGACAGTACCCACAGCCAGCCCACCCTCCCCCATTTTGGGAGAGCCAGTTCACATCAGCCAGTGAGTCTTGTCACTCCCCAAAGAAGCCTGTTGCTAGGTCCCCTAGGCCACTGTGTTATCCTAAGAGCCTGGTTCAGCAAACAGCTCCCTCTGATGCTTTTGGTCATGCCCACCTTCCTTAGTGGAATGGCTAGCGGTGTCTCTGCTTATTGTGCTTGCTGCACCGGCAAGAGAGAAAGTGCTGGGTAAACTGAAGCCGGTTGAGCCAGGCTCAGCAAGGAGGCAAAGAGACTATTCCAGCAGGGAGATGAGACTGGGTCAAGGAGGCTTGAGAAGGGTCATGGGGCAGAGGGATCCTTTGGTGTCCGAGGCAGGGTAGCCACACATAGCAGCTGTATACTAAGCTAGGTAGTCCCTACATGGTCATACCAGAAAAGAGGTGGTCTGGTTTTCAGGAAGTGAGGGGAGTAGAGACGAAGTGGAGAGAGCAGGGCTCCTGCCACCATTTGCCTAGCCACTATGGTATCAGATCATGTGGGAAAAGGAACAGAGACTCAAGGGGACAGGCAGGGGTGGATGATTGATATCTGTGCTGGGGTTAAGCAGGGACATAGTTGCAATGCTACAGTCTGTCCACCAGAGGGCAAGAGAACCGCACACATAAAACCTAGAGGACAGGCTGCAGATCAGAATCAGCCGTGCATATTCTTGTTCTGCCCAAGAAAGACGAGGCAAATGTTTCCCAGCTCCTAAAGCCACGTGGAGCATAAGCATAGACAGGGGTGACATTATAAGGTACCCTCCCACCCCCACTAAGGTGACACAGGGGAGATCTCATTTGGACCATGTCAATTCTCCACTTCTTTGCTTCATTGTTCAAAACGGGAGATAATTATCATTTTTATCCGAGAGGACACCAGGCTCGTGAGAACACCACTGGAGGTGGCAGGGCCACACCCTCAGCTCTGAGGACCCAGCCAGTCGTCTGTCTGCGCCTTGGGAACGAATCACACCGTGGGCATGGATGAGGGCTCCCGCCTTTCTCTTTTGGGGTCAGATTTAGGCCAGGGTAGCTGCACATCCCTTTGACCCTAGGTTTCTTCATCCACGATGTGGACATTTAAAACTAGCTCTTAGCCAAGGTCCTGAACATCGAAGATAATACCAGCGTGCCGAAATTCTCTTGAGCGTGAAGGCGGGAGAGCTCAATAAGGACTTGACGAAGGCCTGTCCTCCTCTCCATCCCCCAGGGCTGAGCGCTGGTTTGGATCATGCAGGATAGTGAGAGAAGAAATGGACGAAGTGAGAGGCCTTAGGGTCACCCAGTCTTAACCTGTCCTGAGACCACAGTTCTCTGGGGTGGTGAGTGATGACCAAGAGACGACACTTGCAGAAAACCCTTTTGAGATGGACTTAGCCCACACAAAGCTGCTATGGTCCCCTAGGGATGGACTTAGATGGCCTCATTTTCCTCTAGGTAGTTCCCTTTTCTAGTTGGTGGCATCGTCTAGTTGGAGTCCCCGCTTGGCTGCATGTTATATCAGGAAACACTGCTCTAGAGCTCACCGGGGTCTCGTTTCCTCCACCCCCCTTTCTTCTTCTTGAGAGAGCAGATGTGTGGGAGCATTCACGGGTCCTGACAAGTCCCGTTTCTGTATGAATAAGAATTCTTCCCTCCTAGCATTAGAAAGGAATCCAGACGAAGAACAAGTCACCCGCGTGTCACCTGTTCCCTGGTCCAGGGCAGAGGATGCACATGGCTGATGGAGAGGCAGGGATGAGAGATGGGTTCATTTCTGTTCAGTTGGTTTAGTCGTGCTGTAGCCTAGGCAGGGACTGCAGAGGAAGCAGACATTGTAGCTAGAGCAGGGAGGGAGACAGTTAGACCAAATCAGGCGGGATAGGAGACAGGTGGGATGGAAGGCTGAAGAAGCTGTCTGGGAGAGAATCTGCCTCAGAGACAAAGAGGAAGAAGAGGGTGAGGGTTTCCTAATGGAAGAGGTGGTCCAGGTTATGGTGAGCCCAGGGCATCTGCCTGACTTCCTCAAAATGCCTCTGTCCTCTGCTAGTGGTAGCTCTGTTGGTCATCTGTGGGAAGCAATGGGACCACACATGACACCCTGGGGCCATCCCAGAGAAGAGAACCTTGGATGCGGTTTGCTGCTGAGCTAGGAGTGACCTCCATGCTCTCAGAGGCTGCTGTCTGCTCAGGTCTCTGCAACATGGTCTTCTATCCTCGGCAGAATCACAGGTCAGTGCCAAACATGGCCTCTTTCAGGTCACATGACCCCTTCACCAGGTGACAAGTGGGGTCCAGTGCTGGTTCCAGGAAGACAGGACAAGGACAAGAACAAGGTCTAGTGCTGTGGATGTTCCAGGGCCCATTAGAAAAATAAAGTGGCATGCGTTAGAGCCATGTTATTTCTTCAGAGTCTGGTTGTACAGCTGTTTTTGTTGGGGGGGGGAGGAAGGGGCCAACACAGATTCTTTGGTCTTCCATGTTCTCGCCTGTGCAATGGAAGAGCCCACCCTTACCTATCCCCTCCTTGCCCTGCCCACCCCATGCCTGCCCACCCCTGCCCTGCCCACCCCTGCCCACCCCTGCCCACCCCTGCCCATCCCTGCCCTGTCCACCTCATCCCTGCCCTGCCTGCCTTCAGGGTTCTCTTGGTGAGGTGTGATGCCAGTGACTATGAATACACTCTGTGCCCTTTGAAGGATGGTACAGACATGGAGAGTATCATGATACTCCTTCAGGTAAGGAAGGGTCCTTTCTCTCTCTTGTCCCACTTGCATCTCCTCTGCTGCCTGTCACCCCCCTTTTTTGTGGATGCCAACTCCCTGAGGGACAGCTAGCTCCATGGTTCCAGTTGAAGGTACCAAGTTTGTGTATTTATTCCCCGCTGAAAGTGAATGCAGGAAGGGGAAAGTACCCTTCTAGCCTGGTCCATTTTATATTTGATACCAGCTTAGACAATTCCTGAGGGTACCAGCAGGGGGCAGTGGCACCTCACATCTCAGACTCTTCCCCTAAGCTTCCTGGCCAAAGCCCTAGGATAGGCCAGGACAGCAGTGCGTGTGGTGTTCATCAGGCAGACCGAGAATGTCTTAATGACCCGTGCGCTGTGCAATGGATTATCTAAGAGCCTGGTGTGGCAGGGCCACCCCGACAGTCAGGCCTGGGCGTAGACGCTGATTTCCTTCCAGGAGCATAGGTTGAAGGGGAGCTGTCCTACAGGACATAAAAAAGGGGCATGGCTCCCAGTGCTGCCCATGGGCCACTAGTGTCCCCTGAAGCCCTATCCAGAGACAGTGGCTATAGACGAGACTCAGGTGAGCCCTAAGGGAGTCTCCTGCCTGGGTCCTCTAGAACCTACTCCTGAATACAGGTGGTGACAATAACAAGAATACACTCAGGCAGGCCTTGAGGAAGGACCCAAGCCTTGACCTGGAACCTATCCTAACCATTGGGCATACCAGCCGGGCCGTCCTCTCTCCTACCAGTCAGGCCCCTCCTACTTCACTCAAAGTCTGTCCCCAGCTCCAGTCCCTCCCCCGGATACCCAACTCCTAGTAGCTCAGTCATGCGCACTCCGCTAACTCCTGTGGACGTCTGCCCAAGGTGTGTCTGCATGAGCTATTGGATTAAAGTCACTACAGCATCAGGCCCTGGCGATTGTCCCTCCAGCTTAGCATCTGGGGACCTTGCAGGCCGATGCTCCATGAGGGTATGCACTGACCATAAGGGCTTGGCTTGGGGTTTGGGGGGGACTAATAACTGAGATTATTAGATTGGGTTTCTCCTTTTTGGCTTAAAGAAGTTTTTAAGGAGCCTCAAGTTGGAGGGGGTGTGGCCATTTGACCCCATTGCTCCCTGACCATCAGCAACTATACCTAGTTCTGTCCTGAGCTTTGCAAGTCACTCCAGCTTCCCACAGGTGACAGCAGGGTCTTCCCAGGAGTCCCCTCCCGGAAGACAAGGATTGAACATAATATTTACTCAGATCTGAGACACACACCATGCCTTAGAATATTCTGGGCTGGGGATGCAGGGGTGTTTTGTTCTATTTACGCTTAAGCTTCCTGCTGCCTAGTGCCACCATTGCCGAAACTCAGCAACATTCATCCACACTTTCCTTGGTTGAACCTGCATGCCTTTTTTTTTTGAGTACTTATTATGTACTAGCACCCTCCCTACTCTCTTGGATTGCTGTAATATTTTAGGCTCCAAGAACAGTCAGGCCTTACTATCCTGATGAGAACCAGCTGTGGCTCCAGATGTGGGCCTAGACAGAGGGGTAGAACAGGATGGAGCCAGATGATAGTGGAACAGCCTGGCTGTATATTGCGAGACAGATTCAGGGAAGAGGAAGCCAGAACAGGGCGGGAGGTAGCACAGACTGGGGAGAGAGAAAAGAGGGACAGGCAGGTGGGACCAGAGAGAGGAAAGGAGCCAGGGATAGAAGGAGGTCATTCCTTGATGTAGGGGCTCTGGGAAAAGTGAACCTATGGGACTGGGGCTTGGTGTAGGTAGGAGAGCTGGTGGGAGGACCAGATGGTGGCAATCCAGTAAGAGCCTGGAGTTCAGGTCGGGAGCTAGCAGCTTGAAGCATTTCCCCTGGGAGCCTCAGCTCATAGCTCCAGCCACAAGCCCTGTTTTCTGCAGTTGCTGAGAGCAGCCCCACCTCTGACAGGGTCTTGTGTCTGTTGTACATTCCTGCCTGTGGACCAGGAGGGTGGACCAGGTGTTATTTGAGGACATGGGGATAAAATCATTAACAGGACAGAGCTTTACCTTCAAGGGACCGCTGCTTAAGGAGTTGAAGGTGAGTCAGCACTGGTATGGTGGCGGTGTGGGGGACACCGGACGACAATGGACAGATGGACAGATGACGGACAATGGTGACACTGGTCCTGAGTGTTTCCTGCATGCACCACGCTGAGCGCCTTCATGGCTGCCAGTCTGCCCCTGGTGCCTGTGTACCTTACCTCAGCCTGGTAGCACCTCTGCCTTTCTCTGGCCAGGGATTCAGCACAGGTTTGTTCTGTGCTCCTCTCTTGAGCCTTGCAGAATGAGTGCCGTCTTGACAACCGTTAGTGGCTCCACATCTTGCATGTGGGAACCTTGAGTAGTTTAACACAGGGTCACGAGACTGTGGGTGACCGGGCAAATCAATGAGGAGACATTGCGGGACAGTGTGACTGCAGCGCGTGGCCAACCCCCTCATGGTGTGGATGCTCATGCTTCCTTTCTTAGAGGCCAGTTTTCTCCATCCAAGAGTCCATATTCAAGATTTTAGGAAATCTCTAGGGAGGTGAGTTCTGTTTTTCTCTAGGTGGTTCTGAGAGCCTAGAAGCCAAGCAGAGCTTCAGATTCCTGACTCCCCTTGGCGCTCTCAGTTGAGTGCAGTGTGGTGTGCCTTCCCCCCCCCCCCCCCCCCCCGTGCAACGACAATAGCTGAGCCCTTCTCCCTTTCCTTTTCATCTCTCCCCAGTTCTCCTCTCTTTCTTTTCCTTCCCCACCACTCCCCTTTCCTTCCCTTCTCTTTTTGTCAGTCTTGGAACTGAACTCAGGGCCCTGTAAATGCTAATCAAGCAGTCTAACACTGAGTTATTTCCCTAACCCTTGCAAAGTGTGTGTACAGGTAGTGTCTGTGTGTGTGTGTGCATGCACACATGCATGCATGAGCCTGTGTGTACGTGCCCATGTGCGCTCATGTGCATGTGTGTGTGATGTGTACGTAGGGCATGTGTGTACATGCGTGTGTGCAGGTGGGCTCACTTGTGCATGTGCATATGGAAGCCAGAGCCCAGCTTGGATGTCTTCCTCTATACGTCTCCATCTTATTTTTTTGAGACAGTAGCTCACTGAACCAGGAGCCCACGGAGCCAGGAGCTTTCAGACTGCCCAGGCTGGATGGCCAGCAAGCTTCCGGGATCCTCCTGCTTCTGCCCCATCAACAGTAGGGTTATAACTATGTACCACTATGTCCAACTTCCATGTGAATGTTTGGGATCTGAGCTCAGTAAGTACGGCATCCACTGAGACATCTCTCCAGCTGGTGAAGACTGTTTTTAAGTCTCTTTCAACCCTTTCCTCCTCAAGTCCACAGAAAAATCATTAAAACAAAAACCTCAAGTCATGGCGCTCTTTAATCTCTAATCATTTGCTCAATGTCAGTCCTATAAATTGTTTCCAGCTCTTGCTTCTCAAATGAAACTTTAAATTGGACACTCTAGGAGTTTGGGGACTGTAAAGAAATGATTGCTACTTGATTTCTGTATGTTTCAAGAAAATCTTCCAACAGGGTTGATTGGTGATTGAAGAACATGAATATTTTTATGCTTCTTCCCCATGTCAGGCTGTCTGGGGTTTCTTTTCTGTAGGATAGCGATCCTGTCAGAAAGACGCTGTTACCCCCATTTTATTGGCGAGAACAATAAGGCTTGGGGAAATTAAAGACTTTGCACAGAGTCATGCACTGGTTACCAGGAAGAAGTGTGGCTCAGATTTCTAAGATAGTTTCCATCAGTACAGAAATCAGTCTTCAGGCAAATTCTATCTTATTTAAAAAGTTTGTTTATGGATGTTGTGTCTGCATGTATGTCTGGGTACCATTGTATGTGCAGTGACCATGAAGGCCAGGAGAGGGCATTGGAATCCCTGGAATGGGAGCTAGCGATGGTTGGCATTTCCCATGCTGGGCTTGGGAACTGAACCTGAGTCTTTTGCAAGAGCAGCAAGTACTCTTAATTGTTGGGCCATCATTCCAGCCCCCAATCTTTCTTATCTTAATAATTCACACTACTGTGGACTGTGCTTGGTTCAACACTTGCACTTGGAGTGGTGAGTGCTTGGTACATAAGCCCAGACACCTGAGTCCGATCCCTGGCACTCAGGTGGACGAAGAGGACTGACTCCTGAAAGCTGGGCTCTGGCCTCCTCTGTGGACACACCCTCATGCACACCTCCTGCTCCCCAACACCCTGAAACCCCATAGCCACATATGTCTGTGATCCCAATGCCCAGGGGCTGAGGCAAGAGAATGGTAAGTTCGAGGTCAGCCTGAGTTACGTAGTAACACTTTTTTAAAAGGCTTCAAAATAATACATTGACTTTAATATGAAAATGATGTTCTTTTTATTTCTGTGAACCTTGGGATAGAATTGATGTCTTGGGAAGATGTGCCGCATCTCTGCTGTGGTCTGGAACCCCATGCATGGAGACCCTGAGGTAGCCCAGTAGGAAACCCTTTCCTAGGACTCATGACTTCCAATCTGGCTTTGCCATGTGGTTCCTTGGCAATATTTGCATCTTTTCTTTCCCCTAAGTATCAACCTTGCATCTTCTAAGATGGAGAAGCTTTGTATCTTAGAGCTGTTTTGAAGATAATGTGAAATAATAGACGTGAAATGGGCCGCAGAGAGCAGAAGCATGGCATTTTGGGTTAACATTTACATTTTGACATCAGGAAGCCATTTGACGCACACTGAGCTTCTGATTTATTGTGTCTCCAGATTTATTTTTATTGCATTTCCACAGATTTATTTGACCTAGAGTTTCTGTTCTGCTCAATCTCAATTTCTCAGGGTCCAATGGAAGTTCATTTTTCTCTGACTTGATATTTTGTCCAGAGGAGACCAGCAGAGATGGTGCAGGGTGAAGGGTGTCCATGTTCATAGGAGCGGACATAAGTCAGTCCACAGCAGTCCCTGAGGTTAATTGATAAAGTTAACTGGTGTGGCTTAACCAGACCCACACTAGTTGAGCATTGGTATGTGCTGAGTACCCAGAAGAAAGGTGGGATGCATAGGTACTGCTTGTAAAAACAGGGTGCTAGAGGAGTTCTGTTCTGGGACCAGAGACTGCTCTAGGGCTGGAGAGAGACCAGTGGATAAAACAGTTAAGGATTCCTGCTCTGGATGAGCTTAGAGTTCTGTGTGTGTGTGCGCATGTGTGTATTTAGAGTCTAGTGTATCTCTGTGTGTGCATGTCTGTGTTTGTGTGTGTGTATATATGTCTGTGTGCATGTCTGTGTTTCTATGTGTGTGTCAGTCTGTGTGCGTCTCTCTGTGTATGTGTGTGAGTTTGTGTGTTTAAATGTATGCATAAGTAAGTGTGTGAACAAAGAAATTATAGAGTACATTGGAAAGGGGAATATTGGGGGCGGGGGAGGAAGAGTTTTAGAAGGTACTAGGCTCATGGCTGAATCATCATTAAATCAGATTTTCAAGATGATCAAACAAAAAATGCTAGAAGCACCCTGAGAGAAAATTCACACAGTTTTCAAACAAGCAGCAAGGAGGTCATCAGCTGACCCTCAGCAGATGCTGAAAGCCACACCAGCGCAGTGATATCTCTCAAGAGCTAAAGGAAGACCATCGTCCTTCTAGACCCTGACACTGAAGGTTTCTTCGGAGTGGAGGGATAGGCTGGGAGGGCACCTTGGCAGTAGGCACTTGCCTAGCATGTGGGAGGCCCTAGGTTCAATCCCTGGCGGGATACAAAACAATGACAACAACCACACCACCGCCATCTGAAAGGGAAACGGCACCCTAGAACAATTCCTGAGACAGAAGCGAAAGGTCCCAGATGGAAGCTCAAGGAAGGAGTGGGAAGCAGAGGCAGCTGTATACTATCCTGATACATAAGTGTACACAGATATTGACGAGCAAGAGTCATTTCTTGTAAAGTGCATCATATTCCAGGCACTCTGAATGCATTATTTATTTATTCTTTATGGCAGTCATCTACATTTGGCCCCATTATCAGCCTCTTCATCACACAAAGACTGGAGCTTACAGAGAAAGAGCGTCTTGAGGCTACTCTAGCAATAACTTGAGTTAGTTGCACCCTCAAGTCTGTGTTTCCCTTATGAAATTCCCCTTCTCTGAGGTATCAGTAACTTATGACTTTAAGTTCCAGGAAGATGGGGTTCCAAGTGTGTCAGCTAGGTGACTATCATTTCCATATGTTTCCCGCTCATCGCTGAAGGGCAATTCACAGTTGCTCAGTAGAAGGAGGGTAACTCCCTCTCTGTGGGACTAGTGAGAACATTCTGCTTCAGATAGCTTCTGTTCTACCATTTGTTTATCCCCCATACGCACACATGCATGCACGTGCATGCACACACACACGCACACACCTACACACACACATCCATCCATCCCCACACACATACTTCCAACATACATACCCATCCATCCATCCATCCATCCATCCATCCATCCATCCATCCATCCATCCATCCATCCATCCATCCATGCAATCATAAGCCATCCCACAAGACTCAACCAAAATCTTGCCTGGCTATGATGTCATCTCTTTTATTTATTCAGGTCACTTACCTGCTAGCTTACCTGTGGGAGGCAGACTTCTAAGTATTACCAAAACATCCTCTATTGTCTCTGACATGACAACTCTTCTGTCACCAGCTTATAAAATCTTAGAGAGCAGAGGCCATGACTTTTTGACCTTTTATCTTTCAGTATGGTTACTCTGTATTAACCTGGTGTTCAGAGTGGACTTGGCTGGTCCACACACAGGATTTGTTGCTAACGATTTACCCTATCTGCAATTGATAATGAAGTCAGCACCCAGTATTTTAGCTGTGTTACATAAAGAAAGAACTGCATGGTGTTTAAAGTTCCCTTGAAAATTACCTGAGCAGTAGAATTCAGTGGGATCAAGTCATGGAAGTCTTTACACAACATCAAGAACTCTTATTGAGCCAGGCCATGCTGGCACATGCCTTGAATCCCAGTCCTCACTAGGCAGAGGCAAGTGAGTCTCTGAGTGCAAGGCCAGTTTGATCTATAGAGTGAGTTCTAGGACAGTCACAGCTAGTCTGGCGAACTATATTTGGATGATCAATTACTCAAAGTAGTTCCTAAATATCACTAGCTGAATATATTTAATGGGGTTTGACTCTTTCTGCAAGATTTTTTTTTCACACTGACTTGTGAATGTCTTTATAGTCAAAATATTCCAGACGCCCCCTCACTCCCACTGCTCGGGGTTCCACACTGAGCTCCATGCTCATGGCTGACTTTTAATCTACCAAGCTCAGATGATATTCATGGAAGTCTAGACACATTTGTGGGTAGAGAGGACACCCATGAGGGCGTCCATGGTGAATCCATAATGAGACTAGGACTCTAGTGTGCCAGCTTCCACGGTAGAGGCAGAGAGCAAATGTGGAAAGAAGAGTAAGTGGATTTCCTGGCTGGGCAAGATGCAGCCAAGAGGGCATTGTGGATCTCCAGTGGTCCAGATAGACAGTGGATCTCTTTTAGCTTGGCAGGGTTCAAGAGGAAAGAGATGGAATAGTCTTTTTTTTTTTTTTTTTGGTTTTTCGAGACAGGGTTTCTCTATGACTTTGGAGCCTGTCCTGGAACTAGCTCTGTAGACCAGGCTGGTCTCGAACTCACAGAGATCCGCCTGCCTCTGCCTCCCGAGTGCTGGGATTAAAGGCATGCACCACCACCGCCCGGTGAGAGATGGAATAGTCTTGAGGTTACCCGAGGATTCACCTTCCCCAAGAGGAGAGAGATGGAATAGTCTTGAGTTACCTGAGGATTCACCTTCCCCAAGAGGAGCTGCATGAGGAGCCTCCTATGTGGGTCTCAGGTGAGCATGAGAGAGGGAAGAAAATTCAAAATGGCGCAGGCATGACATATGGGGGGGGGTGCGAACTTCACTACATGTGTGGGTGTAATCTGTATTTTCTGTAAATTGAACTTAATGAAGAGAAGATTTTCCAACCGGTCTCTATAAATAGCCAAACACAATTGTATTTTATTGAAATAAAGTCTAACCCTACACTTATATACATACATTCTATATATGTGTGTGTGTATGTGGACAGATGTATATTCAGCTGCAATTTGTAAAAATTAGTTGAATGCATCTTAAGAAACTGGCAGCCATGATATTTTAGTAATAACTGCATTAAACCTACATATCATTTTGAGAACTGGTGTCTTTACTATGCCGTCTTCCACTTTGTGAACACTGTATGTTGATCACCTTAATTATATCTTTGATTTATCTCATTAATATTTTGTCATTTTCATCATAGAAGTCCTGTATATGCTGATTAAAAAATTTTGCCTGAGCCTGGCGTGGTGGCACATATCTAAAAATCCCAGCACTTGAGAGGCAGAAGAGGAAAAACTGCAACTTTGACACCAGTGCATTACAGAGCAAAATCTCGTCTCAAAAACAAGGGCTCGGGTGTAGCTCAGCCCCAGAGTGCTCGCCTGGCATTGACAAGGCCTTGGGGTTGATTTCTACCTAAGTGATCATAGTTACATCATAATTGTATTCTTGGCTTCCATGTTTTCTTTGCTAGTAGATAGACATAATTCTATATCTGACTTCAGAACACTGATGTTGTATCCTGTGACTTTGCTGAATTCACTCACTTGTTCTAAGAGCTTTGGCTGCAAATGTCCTGGAATGTTCTTCATAGAGGACCATGTTCTTTGCTGCTTGAATCAGTTTAATTTCTTCCTAATTGACACACCAAGTGGTTTATTTATTATTTTATTATTACTGTTCTGGGTTTTCGAGACAGGGTCTCTCTGTGTAGCCCTGGCTGTCCTGGTAGACCAGGACACTGTCACTGTGTAGACCAGGCTGGCCTTAAATGCCCAGAGATCTGCCTGCTTCTGTCTCCTGAGTGCTAGGATTAAAAGCCTGTGCCACCACATCTAGCTGGTTTTATTTTTTTAAGAGTAAAAATCATTCAATGGAGGGAGCAAGGCATGGAAATCCTGCCAACCTCAAACACCTCATCATAACATTACAAGATATATTTTGTATACTAGCTAAAATAGATTACAGATTTTAATGGAAACCATGGGATCACAAAACTGTTTATGGACTTATTCACCTAAAAAAAAAAAAAAAGGAAAAAAATCAAGACAGAGTTGAAACCAGGAAAATAATTAGCTTTAGATTCTCTCTCTCTGTTCCCCTCCCTCCCGCCCTCCCCTTCTCTCTCTTGCCATGTGTCCTTTAGCCTGCATTCGGTCCACCCTCACACCCCAGTATCACTGTTTCCTGGTCTCATTTCTAAATGTTGTTCACACCTACACTTACAGCTGTTGACATAGAAGCATGTGCATGTTATAGGCTAGGATCTATCCATATGTAACAGATAGAGAAAGGGTACACAAAACTCCGTGCCTTCAGAATGGCCATTCTAACCATTCTAACTGGACAGAGGTTCCCTGTGGGCACGTTATTGAGGACTGGGTGAGTAAGTGACTTCTATAATCTAGCCACGTGATGAGTTTATTAGTGAGTTCATTAGGACAAAGTAATTTTAAAACTTATGAGACATTGAGATACAGGAGCTTGAGAAGAGTTCTTCCACACAACACACACCATCCAATCTACAAAAGGAATGAAAATTGATAAACCAAACTTCATCCAAATTAAAAAAAAAACCCTTCGACACCTTCTAAGACCCTGTGAAGGGAGTGAGAAGACTTAGCTGTAGATTGGGAGAATAGCATCTGAATCCATGTATCTGACACAGAACCCATCTCTAGATTATATTAAGAGCTCTCAACAGCAGCAATAGACAAACAAGAAACCAGGCAAGAGATAGGGAATGGCATTCATCACAGACGGCTGCAGATAACAAGCAAGTGCCTGGAAAACTGTTCAGCCCCGCTAGCTGTCAGGGAGATGCAAGTGAGACCGTGTCACCACACAGCCATGAGATCAATTAAAATAAACAACAGCAACATCCACCATACTAAATGCTGCCGAGGAAGGGGGAAGCTGGCTCTCAGGGATTGTTAGTGGGAAAGTAAATCGATAGGATTACTCAGAAAAAGATCGAAGAGTAAGAATCCTATATAATCTAACATAATTACATCCCAGAAAATTTTAAAAAAAGGATTTGTATACAGACTCCCTGTGTGATTGCTTATATTGGCTTTGTTGGTGATAGCCGAAAACCACAGCCAGAATGCTGGACCGTAGCTCAGCAGATAAACCCACAGCCTATGACCAGCTACTCGCTACTCAGAAACAGGAAAGAAAGGTTCATATGGGAAACAACTCTGGTAATCTTGAGGCGTACACATTGGTCTCAAGAGGTCATGTGTTACATGGTAGCTTTATATTAGAGTTTCGGGTGACAAGCTCTAGCACTGAGAGGAAAGTAATAGTTGCCAGGGGCAAGGAATGGGGGGACACGTGTCATTCTGGGGCTATAGCGCCAGGGAAGGTCCTGAGGTAGTGGAACAGTTCTGTTTGCGGCAGCGACAGGAATCTATACATTTGGCAAACTGACTGAGAACCTCATACCGACATGGAGCGACACCACTGTTCTTATTTTAATACGCATCCTCTTTGTGTAGCAGAATCTCAAGAGGAGGCTGATTCCAGGGTGTGGGGGACCATTCTGCTGTTTACAACTTTCTTCAGATAAGTGATGACCTCGCAGTCAGAAGTTTAAAAGAGCGAAGCTAAAAAGTCCAAGCTACACCAGAAGGTAGAGAGTATAAAAATAGCTTCCAGTGTCTGCCACCTAGGAAAGAGAAAGAGACCCCTAAGCTCCTGGGCATATGCCTCCCCTCACATCCCCCTCCTGGAGTAGTTGCTGGCCTGATTTTGGTGTCTCAGTTATCAAAAAATGATTCCGTTCTTGCTTAGTGTGACTATAATTGCTTTCTTTGGCAGACATTTACAAGATATATATTTTAAATCCATGTCCTTTTGATATTTATGTAACCTTATATTTTTGATATGTACCTTGAAAGCAGCCCATATATTTTATTAAAAGTGCAACCTGATTACACTTGACTTTTACACGGACCATGCAGTTTATTTACATTGATTATACTGATTATATAAATTACCGGCTTATTTGGGTATGAATACACTTTTTTTTGTGCAATAACTTTTGTCTGCTAGGTTTTTTTTTTTCTTTTCTTTTGAGACAGGATCTCTTTATGTAGTCCTGGATGTCCAGGAACTGCCTATGTAGACCAGGCTTGCCTTGAACTCACAGGGATCCACCTACCTCCTGAGTGCTGGATCAAAGGTGTTAGCTTCCATGCTCTGTTCAGTGTGGTCCTTTGAGATAGCTTTATGCTGTATGCCGGAATTGCCTGGAATACACCGTGCAGCTGAAACTGACCTAGAGCTAGGGTCAAACCTACTCCTTTAGCCTCTACAGGGTTGTGCTTACTTATGGGAGCTACCACGCCTACTTCAAGTGTGATATTTTTTGAGGTAAAGTCTTGCTAGGTGTCCATGCTGTCCTTGAATTCAATATCCTCCTGCATCTGCCTTCCAAGTGTGGGGTGACAGGCATGTGCCACCATATCCAACAATGCACTCTGTTCTAGGTTTCTTTCTTTTATTTGTGTGTGTGTATGTATAGACATGGAGGTGTGTGTGCACATGTGTATGTGCGTGTAGAGGTCAAGGGTCAATGTCAGGTACTTTCCCCAACTGTTTTCTACCTTACCTTTTGAGACAGGGTCTCTCACTGACCTGGGACTCACTGATTGGCTAGATTAGCTGGCTGTGGAGCTCCAGGGATCCTTTTGCTGCCACCTCGCAGCACCGGGATTCCAGGTGCACCCCGTTTCTTTTACATGAGTTCCGGGGATCAAACTCATGTCCTTCTGCCAGCACAGCAAGTATTTTACTGATGGCCTTTTCTCCAGCCCCTCTGTTTTTACTGAGTCTTTATGGATCGATTGAGCATATATTTCTTTTTCTTCTTTAAAACTATAACAAACCCTAAGTGGCCCGTACTTAGATCCGTCAGGGCTAATCTTGTCTCATTTACGCCTTCATTCCTTTTCTCTATTCTTCTTGATAATTTTGAAAAAAGCAGAATATCTTATAAGTCCCTTTCCCACTGACTTAGTCAAAAGACAAACAACCCATTTAATTTCATTCTTGAAATTTCAGATTGCTTCTCTAAAATTCAGTTTTAAAACACATCATGCACTCTTCCCCCTAAAAGCCTGATAATTCAGTAATATTATCAATACCTGGTTTGCAAACTTTTCGGATTCTTTGTTCCCGTTGCCTTTACAGTTTCTTCATTTGAGCCATGGTTGGTGAAGATCCATGAGTTACAAGTCACTGACTGACATGACCCTTCCCGTCTACATCCCCTCCAGCTCCGCTTGGGCGTGACTGCTGGGGAAGCGGGTGGGTTGAGGCCTGGTTTCCTGCTGTCTGTACTTTGCTGATTTCAGACTATGTCAGTGAGTGCTCCCGTTTCCTCTGTTACCTGTAAATGAGCAGTTAGTCCCAGGCTTGATTTGATTAAGATGTCTTTTTAAGAGCATCTGATGGGCTGTTTTGCATACTGCTATCAGAAGCTTCCACTGTCTGCTCCTCTTTCCCCTTTCTTTTTATGATATTAGCTGGCATTAGTCATTATTACTTTGATGTGTTCATTCATCAGGGGCTAGAGAATGTGGCGGTACTATGATTCTATTGTTCTTTCTTCATTCATTAGCAGGAATACCTTGACAGGGAGAAACTTTCCCTGATTGCCTACTTGAAAATATAGTAAAGCCAGATGAGTGCTTAATTCCTTCACTTTGTTAGCTCTGCTCACTGCTGTCTTCCAAAGTGACCAGTGAACTAAAGAGCAAACTGGTACGACATGGTTCAGCGGCTGCGATGACCAATCTTATTTGGGCTCAGACCATCCACGTCTGTCCAGCACAGGCTTGCGGTGGTACTTGAGCCTGCTTGAACTTTTCTTTTTTCTGCCTGTGAGGAAGATGTGCCTCCATTTCATGACGTTTCCTGCTTTGACTTGGAATCAGTCAAATTAGGTCTTCAAGTATTCCTGGTTTCTTTGAGTAAGAAATAGTATTTGATTACATTTCCAAAAAATGTGTTATTTTGTGGGACATGAAAGTGCCGCAGTGGGCAGGCACATGGAGGTTAGAGGACACCTTGCAGGAGTTACCTGGTTCTCCAAAGACTCAGAGAGCAGACTCAGGTTGTCAGGCTTGGTAGCAAGCTCCCTTTCCTGCCGAGCCATTGCGCAGGCACAGACCAATAGTGTTTGAAGAAGAATACCTTAAGCCATGTGCTACAGGCCAGCTTGTTTCTGGGTCAGTCATTGTTTTTATTCTTTAAAGGCTCTTCAATAACCAGAGCCATAAAATATGTATTTAAAGAGAATGATACGCCTCAAGTCCATTCTGCTATTTTCCCAAGCGAATGCAGGGTTACAGCTTTACTTAATGTTCTCTATTCTACCACACCTAATCCTGGTTTCTGACGCCTACAACATCTCTCCTTTGGATTTCCCCACAGTATGTACACACAGTTATTTAGGATTTTTTCACCTTTTGTTCATTCAACAGCTAGGGTTGTCAGCTAAATGGCCTCATGGACTCATTACTTTTTTCATTGCTGTGATAAAATGACGGACAGGAAGCAACATAAGTGGAATATCTATTCTGGTTCACAATTGAGGGGATGCAGTCCATCATGACGGGGAAGGCATGGCAGGGGCGGTTCTGGCCGGGCAGGAGTTCATGGTGATTTGCTTGCTTACATTTCAGTGGGAGTGACAAGAAGAAGATCCTCCCTGCCCCAGCAGCCCTCCTCCTCCAGTCAGCAACCACCTCCTAAAAGCTCCACAACGCAGTCAGCACCATCATCTGGGCATTAAATGTTCAAGCACATGAGTCTGTGGGGACATTTCATAGTCAAATCATAATATATGTTGTGGTGACTTGAATGAGGCTCATATATTTGCATGCTTAGTCCCCAGACAACAAACTGTTGACATGGACTAGGAGGTGTGGCCTTGTTGGAGAAAGTATGCCATTGGGGTTGGTCTTTGAGGTTCCAAAATCCCATGTCAAGCCCAGTGCCCCCCCCTCTCTCTCTGCCTGCGGATCAGGAAAGAAAGCTCCCAATTACTTCTCTAGCACCCTGACTGCCTTACACCCCCCCCCATGATGATAGTGGAACAATCTTCTGAAACTGTAAGCAAGCCCCAATTAAGTGCTTTCTTTTATAAGAATATCTTGCTCATGGTGTCCTTCACAGCAATAGAACAGTGACCAATAAATGATAGGTTTACTTCAGATTTTACTGTCTATGAATGCTGTGTAAACCATTTCCACAGTTCTCCATATTCCAAAAACCCTGCCTTTTTTACCTATTTCTCCAGGCCTATTTGCTTTCTCTCTTTATGGGAAATAATTGAAATGCTTTTATGCTGTCTTTCTATCACTTTATTGTTAGTATAGGTAAAAGTGTATTTACGTTCACAATCTCTTACCTTAGATAAATAAAATGTTGACATACTGTAAGGGCTAGTGTTAATTGTTGAGTGGACAGAATCTGGAATCACTAGGGAGATGGGCTTCTGGGCATGCTCTGTATGTGTGTACGTGTGTGTATGTGTGTGTATATGTGTATGTGTGTGTGCATGCAGTGTGTATATGTACTGTGTGAGCGTGTGTGTGCACATGTGCGTGCACACATGTGTATGCATGTGTGTGCACATGTGTGTCTGTGCGTGCATGTGTGTATGTGTGTCGCATATACATGTGTATATGTGTATGTGTATGTGCATGCATGTGTGCTTGTGTGTGCACACATGTGTGTATCTGCACATGTGTGTGCTTGTGTGTGTGTGAATGCGTGCGTGCGTGTGTGCGTGTGTATGTGTGTGTGTGATCTTGGTTATGTTAATTGATGTGGCCAGACCCATCTGAATTGTAGGTGAGACCATTCCCTGGACAGGTGCTCTATAGAGTTGGAGCAGTTGAGCTGAGCACTAGCAGGCTCTCTCTCTCTCTCTCTCTCTCTCTCTCTCTCTCTCTCTGCTCTGTAACTGGATGCACTGTGACTGTCTGCTTCAGGCTCTCACTGCCTTGCCTTTGCTGTGATGACAGAGCATAACCAGGAACTGTGAGATGAACAAGCCCATGTCTCTTCTGTTGCTTTTGTCTGGGTATTTATTTCATCACAGCAACAGAAAGGAAAGTGAGACACACACCAGACCTGCTCCCCCACCCCATTCCTTATTCTTTTAGCAGTGCGGGCTGGATTGTGCTTTTTTGTGACTGCATAGTCTATTTGTGAGTGCATTGTAGCCGATACAATCAGTTCTTTGATGATGGACAGCTGGCCTGTTTCCAGGCTTTTATTACTAGGAATGCTACAGTGAACAGAATTGTGTTTATGTCATTTTACATTTTAACTAATGTCTTTTTGAGATGTCTAGAATACTTATTTCAGAGTTAAAGGATAAATGCGTCATAATTTGATTATTGACAAAATTGCCTCCGTGGGGTGCACAGTTTTGTGTTCCCATTAGCATGTACGAGTGTATCCACTTCTCCACGGGCTGTCCATGGACTGTGCTGCCATACTTCGGGGCTTTGTGCCAGTCTGGCAGGTGGGAAATAGTGTCTCAGGGCAGTGTAGTCAGCGTGTCCCTATTGTGAACAAGGTTGCACATATTTTAAATGGCTCGTACAACTTCCAGTGTTTCTATTAGAAAAATAAGGTATCAATGTACATATAGTAAAATGAATCCTTTTCGGTTTATCATCTTGAAGTCTTACAGGTGTGAGTGGTAGTGTAGCCACCACCACCATCCAAAGGGAGAAAAGATTTCTTCACCTCCAAATTTCCCTGAGCCTCTCAGAAGTCAGGCCTTTTCCTAAATCTTGGAAATTATTTATTTTATTGTTGTTCTTGCTATAGTTTACATGTGCTTTGTTCCCCAGAGGTTCATGCATCGGAAGCTTGGCTCCAAGGCTAAGAGGACCTTGAAAAGTTGGGGTTTAGTAGAATCATTATGCTACCAGACATGGAGAGGTAAATAATCTCTTTTATTATAAACTATCCTATTTCAAGTATTTGATTACAACAGACCATGTTGCAATGGCTGGCCTTCAGCTCCTGGGCTCAGTGATCATCCTGTTTCTTCCTCTCAAATAGCTGGGATTGCAGGTATATGCCATGTCTAGGCTAGACTGTGTGTGTGTGTTCTTTGAGATAGGGTCTTGTTGTATAAGCCAGCTGACCTAGAACTCATTATATAAACTGGCCTTAAATTTTGGGCCATCTTCCTGCCTCTGCCTCCTGAGTACTGGATTGCAGGTGTGAGCTTCCATTCACAGACCAGATTTGGTATGTTATGCACTTGCATACATAAATATAATGTGGTGTGTGTGTGTGTGTGTGTGTGTGTGTGTGTGTGTTTAGGGCTAGAGAGATGGCTCAGTGGTTAAGAACAGTTATTGCTCTTACAGAGGACCCAGGTTTGATTTCCAGCACTCACATGGCAGCTCATAACTACTTATAACCTCAGTTTCAGGGAATTAATGCCCTCCTCTGACCTCTGCTGACACCAGTCATGTGGTACACAGATGTACATGTGAACAAAACAGCATTTACACTTAATAAAAGGAAGAAAAATAAGGGGTCTGGAAGTGCCGGCTCATGCTTCTAATGCTAACAGTTGGGAGAGAAACAGGAGGATTGCAAGGTTGAGGCCAGTTCAGGTTACATAGAGTTCTAGAACAGCCTAGGCTGAGAGACAGAATGAGAGACAGTACCTTAATTTTTTTAAAAAATGATTTATTTATTTGTGTGGAAAGAAGGATTTATTTGTGTGTGTGTGTGCATGCGTGTGTGTGTGTGTGTGTGTGTTTGTACATGCATGTAGGTGCCAGTGGATGTCAGAAGTGGACGTCAGAACCCTTCCAGACCTGGAAGAGCAAAACTGGAGTTACAGGCAGTTGTAAGCCACCCAGTCTGGGCACTAGAGACTGAATTCAGGGCCTCAGAAAGGGCAGAATCTTAATCTCCAGGCCATCTCCAGTCTTTGGAAATTGTTTGGTTATTGATGAATTTTGAGAGGTGTTTATATGTTTGAGATGGCAATCTCTTGTCAATGATTCATAAATATTTTCTCCCAGTATGTAGCATGCATTTTCTCTCTCTTAATAGCATCTTTCATGAAGCAAAAAAAAATTTTTTTTTTAAATTTTGATAAAGTGTAACTTGCTGTTTTCTCTCAGGCTTGTCACTTGGTTGCTAAGGAACGGTTGCCTCAGGACTTCACGTTTTTCTCTTCTGTTTCCTTCTAGAAGTTTTATAGTGTTAGCTTTTACAGCTAAGTCATATTCATTTTGAGGTAGCTTTTGTAGACAGAGAAAGGTATTGAGTGTAGTTCATTTTCTTTCTGCATATGGATGTCAATTTATTCCATTTGTTGAAAGGGCCATTTTCTGTTTAACAAATTATCATTGTTTTTCTGACAAAATCAATTTACCATATGTATACACACATACATAAATTAAAATTTTTAATTGGTAGATTATAGAAATAAAATAATTTTGTACATTGACTTTGTGTTATGAACCCTTGACAAATTCACTCTTTATCTCTGGTAGCTTTTTTGGCACAAACAATCATATTGTTACTTAAGGATGGTCATTTACCTCATCCAATCTACTTTAAAAACAAACAAAACAAAATGAAAAACACCCAGGAACTGTTCCCTGGGCCTGAGTCTTGCATGCTAGGCAAGCACTCTATTTCAGAGCTATCTCCAGATCTCTTTTTCCAACCTGCATGTTTCCAATGTCTTTTCATTTTTCAGTGGTTAGCGTGTCCAGTGTGATACTGCGTAGATGTGTGGAGAATGAGCATCTTTGTTTTAGTCCCAATCGATGTGGGAAAGTATTTGCTCTTCTTGACCACTGAAATATGATGTAATAAAGTGTTTTACCATTAAGGGTTCTGCTTGCTGTAAGATTTTAAGGATGCTATTTCTCACCTTGAGAAAGTTCCTTACTATTCTTAATTTGTTGAGAGTTTTATTTTGTTAATACTAACAAACACAACATTTATTTAGTATTTATTTAATTTATTTGCGTGGTCGTGTGTGTGGACACACATGCCATGGTGTGCCTGTTGAGGTCAGAGGACAACTTGCAGGAGTCAGTAGTGTCCTTCCACCATGAGGGTCCTGGGGATTGAACTCAGGTCATCAGGCTTGGCAGCAGGAGCTTCTAACCAGGAAGTCACTTCCCTGGCCCACTGCGAGTTTAAATGATGAATTTTGTTACATGCTTTTCCTGCTCCTGGTGGTATTATTCAGTCTGCTGACTCAATGAATTGCACTGACTTATTTTGGATTGCTGGGCTATTCTTAAATTTCTGGAATAAAGTTGTTTGATTATGATGACTCAATTATTACGCCTTTGATAACACATATGGGTATGTTTGAGACTTTTGAAATTGTGTATATGAAAGATATTGGCTTGCATATCCTTTTATCGTAATTTCGTTTTTGGTTGGATGTGGTGGTGCACTCTTCTAATCCCAGCACTTGGGAGGCAGAGGTAGGTAGATCTCTGAAGTCAAGGCCACCCTGGTCTACAGAGTGAATTCCAGTACAGGGACAGCCAGGGCTATACAGAGAAACCGTGTCTTGAAAAAACATAAGCAAAAGCAAAAACAAAACAAAAAAAAGTGTTTCATTAAAGGCATAGTTATTCTGCCTATCTCTCTAGCACAGTTGAGAGTGAGCCTGCTTTCCTGGGATGGTTAATGCCTATCTGAAATGTTAGGTCTCTGCCCGGGGCTGAGAGTATGTGTTCTTGACCAGAAGGAATTCTTCCTTAATGGACCATCACCGCTTCTCTGTTCACTCTTTGTCTGAAGAGGTACCCTAAAGTCATCTAGAAGTCAGAGCCAGGATCAAACACTTCCAGCGTTTCTCACCTCCATCTGGGACAGGACCAAGGACATTTCCAGCTTTTAGCCAAGAAAGAAACTGGTCACTTTTCTTTGAGGTCATTTTACCTTGAGAAGCTTGGCCTGCACCTGCCTTCCATTCTCATCTTTTCTCTGACTGCCACTATGAAGTTGACATGAGAATGACTTGGCCTCCTAGAACTCAGTGGGGACACTGGCACGGCAGGTGGGGTACCTCTACAACAGGCCTGTCTGGAAGACCCCAAAGCATGTCAGTGGTTTATTTGTAAAACTGCCAGATGGGGGGAAGAAAGGAAATCCCTGACTAGCCCCATAAAGGGACAGAGGGGAAAGGAGAGGCAGGCTATTAGCATTCCAAGCCATAGGTAGGAAGAAGCCAGAAAAAGCCAGAACAGAGGACAGGCTTCAAAGGTTCAAATCAAAGGCCATTAGAATCTCATGATGGGCTCAGGAGCCTCCATCCATTGGGCTCCTACTTGTTTTTCCTTTGGCATCTGTCTGTTAGGGTTTCTATTGCTGTGTAGAGACACCACGACCATGGCAACTCTTCTAAAGGAAAACATTTAATTGGGGTGGCTTGCTTACAGTTCAGAGGTCCAATCCATTATCATCCTGGTGGGACCTGGTGGCATGCAAGCAGACATGGTGCTGGAGAAGTAGCAGAGAATTCTACATCTTGCAGGTAACAGGAAGTGGTCTGAGTGTCACACTGAGGGAAGCTTGAGCAAAAGAGACCTCAAAACCCATGCTCATAGTGACATTCTCCCTCCAACATGGTCACATCTACTTCAATAAGGTCACACCTCCCAATAGTGACACCCTCTTTGGGGGCCATTTTCTTTCAAACCACCACAGTCTCCAAAACTGGACTCCAGAATGATGAACCCAGCATGCTTTTCCAAAGTGGGAAAGAGCTGAAAAGCCTAAGCAAGTTGATGTCTGAGTATTTATTGTAATTATATGTAAAAGATAAGATTTTTTTTGGAAGTATGTATGATTTTAAAATTTCTTAGGTCAAAGTTCACTACATTGATACCATTCTTCTTTTTTTTTTTTTCCGAAAGCTTTGGGGCCTGTCCTGGAACTAGCTCTTGTAGACCAGGCTGGCCTCGAACTCACAGAGATCTGCCTGTCTCTGCCTCCCAAGTGCTGGGATTAAAGGCGTGCGCCACCACCGCCCAGCGTTACCAATCTTCTATTTAAGTCAATGGAGTTCTCTTAACTTATTGATCTGTTCTTGGTAATAGTTACAAAAACTGCCCCTAACGAACAAAATATGTGCCTACTTGAAGCTTGTTTAAAAGTGTTTGGGGGGCTAGAGAGATGGCTCAGCAGTTAAGATCACTGCCTGCTATTCCAGAGGTCCTGAGTTCAATTCCCAGCAACCACATGGTGGCTCATAACCATCTGTAATAAGATCTGGTGCCCTCTTCTGACCTTCAGAACACTGTATACATAATGAATAAATAAAAAAAAATAAAAGTGTTTGGGTCTTGCCCAAGCTTTATCTAAACCTTACACAGTAGTTAAAAGTAGCAGGCTTGTGTAACCAACCTTCTTGGTGTTCAACAGCCTTAATGGTGGGTATACTGATGTGGGCAAAGGGATTGAAAAAGATAGTCTTTTGTCCCTTTGCTTCCAAGGTCAATAAGGTCCCAGCAGACTGTGGGGCATCTCTCAAACTATCCTGAAGTTCTGTGTGGCCATGGAGACTCTACTGGGTGGACTTAAACCAGTGTCCAGTCTACAAAGAAGAGAGTTGACACAGGAAGAATTTCCTCTATGTTGGAAGGTTTTAAAGCACACATTCATGGTTTTTACCCTGGATTATTTATTTGCAGTATCTTATCCTGTAGTGTAGTAGTGGCCCTCATGACTACAGCATCAACTGTGTGTTCATTTTCTTTAGAGGATTTTATCCCTTGTACAAAGTGATGAGTTTCCCTGTGATATTTTCTTTTTTAAAGATTTATTTATTTATTGTGCATACTGTGTTTGGTCTACATTTTGTCTGCACACTAGAAGAAGGCATTGGGTCTCATCATAGATGGCTGTGAGCCACCATGTGGGTGCTGGGAATTGAACTCAGGACCTCTGGAAGAGCAGTCAGCACTCTTAACCTCTGAGCCATCTCTCCAGCCCCCTCCCTGTGATATTTTCATTCATATATATCTTTCTCCATTCATCTAAAGGTTCAATAATAAGAATATTCAGGTTAACTGAGCAGTGGTGGTGCATACCTTTAATCCCAGCACTTGAAAGGCAGAGGGGGGGGGTGATCTTTGTGAGTTCAAGGACAGCCTGGTCTACAGAGTCAGTTCCAGGATAGCCAGGACTATTTAGTGAAACCTTGTCTTAAAAAACAAACAAACAAACAAACAAACAAACAAACAAACAATATTCAGGTTATAATAGAATTGTTTGTAGTGTTTTAAAATTTCACTTAAAAATATCCATAAGTGATCTTCCAACCCCCTCTGGTCATCCTAGAACAGTGGTTCTCAACCTTCCTAACGCTGAGACCCTTTAATACAGTTCTTCATGTTGTGGTGACCCCCAAACATAAAAATATTTTTATTGATATTTCATAACTGTAATTTTGCTACTGTAATGAATCATAATGTAAATATCTGATGCACAGGATATTAGATATGAGACCTCTGTGAAGGGGTTGTTTGACCCCTAAAGGAGTTGCGACCCACAGATTGAGAACCACTTCTCTAGAAAAATTTATCACATATTGATTAAAACAGAAATTAACTACTTTTTCTTTTCACTGATTTTCTATTTTTTCCCCATTTTCAATTTCCTTCTGTTTTGGGTAGTGTTGGGATCGAACCCAGGGTTTTCTTCATGGTAGACCGGAGCTCTGGCACTAAGCTGTGTCTCTAGCCTGATTCTCAGTTTTCTCAAGTTCCTCCCTGCCATTTGCTTTAGTTTTTACTTTGCTCTGCTTTATGTTTGGAGCCCATGTCCTCCACCCCAGTCACACTCTACACATTTTCATTTTATTTTCATTTATCTCTAAGAATTTTCTAATTTTCTTTCTGGCTCTGGCTTTGACCCTGAGCTATTTTGGAAGCTGTTGTTTAATGCTTTGGTGGGTTTTTCCAAAAGTCTCTATTTCTGTTTTTACCTCATTATGGTCCTAGAGCAGGATTTAATTGTGAGTCCCCTCTTTGTATTTCTCCTTCCCTTGGCCTGCATTGCAAGAACGGTCTCAGGGCTTTCCTTCGCTGCAGCCCCTCTGGGCGCACTCAATGTGGGGAGCTTCCGAAGGAGTGCTTGCCGGGGTTCTAGCGCCCTCCTCTTGGCCTCTAGCAACAGATTTAACTTATTAATTGGATTCCTCTGGTCATCTTGTGTGGCATCTGGAGGGATTTGCCCCATGTTCATGGCCTACCTCTCCACGGAGGTATCAGACTCCCAAGATTTCAGACTACTTGGTAACCTACAATTTCATTTTCAGAAGCCAAACAAAAACAAAGACGCCAGTTTTCAGATTGTTTGGTGGTGATGTTTGATTCTAGTTTCCTCTATCCTCAGAGGCTCGAGGCTTTTCTAGTCCTTCTTTTTTTTTCCTTTTCAAGCTTCATAACCCTTGACCCATTTTCTGCTTTGACAGTTATTTCTTTACGTGCTATAAAGTTCTAGTAAATCCATCCAATGAGGTTTTAAAAAAAGTTTTCATACTTATTTGGCCTGATTGTGTGTGTGTGCACGTGTGTACATGTGCACATGTGTGCATGCCATAGTGTACATGTGCAGGTCTGAGGACAGCTGTGGCAGTCAGTTCTCTCCCTCTACCGCATAGATTCTGGGGACTGGACTCAGGTCCTCAGGCTTGGTGGGGAGCACCTTTCCCGACTGAGCCATCTCAAAGGATGCATTGAGTTTCTGATTCTAGGTAATCAATTTTAAATCTCAACTTAGTTCTTTTTCTATTCTGGCTACTTGGAAAATAGGTGTTTGTTTCCCTGCTGAACTTTCAAAGAGCTTCCCTGTTAACATAGTTTAGGGCTGGGGCAAGTAACTCAACAGTAGAGTTGGGTTTGATTCCCTGCACCACAAAAAGCCCAACTAATTAAGTAACATTTTAATTGAATATATGATGCCGCTGAAGGTCTGTTTCTGCTACATGTTGTTTCTGCCACCACTGGAGACTCTATATGATGTTGAATATCTAGTTTGAATATTATTCAAAAAGTTCTGATCGATATATTTCAAGACTAACAAAGACCAAGGCCTTACCATACACTTGTCTTTGTGGTTCTCATGTGTAGATAGGAAGGACACATGAAAGGGAAGAAGTGAATGGTCTAGGAAACTTGCTTTGCTCCTCTCCTGGGCCACCACTCTCTTCTAAACAGAAACAAAGCATTTCTAAAGATTGTTCCCTGGTGCTGATGTTGCACATCTGGATGCCTAGCCAGCCTCGGCGACATGAGACATTGTCTCAAACAAAACAGTAAGACAATAGTTCTCAAGTAGACACCCCGTTAATGCGCTTTTGCTACCAAGGATGTTTCTCCTAAGCTTATTAGGGCCTTCCCTACTTCCAAACTAATGCTGGCACCTAAGACAAAAGTCTGATACCTGGCAAAGCTGTTTTCTCCTATTTTGGGGACTTTTGTTCTGATTCAAGTCCACATCTAGAGACTTTTATTTCACAAGTGTTTGAAGATGGATAATATTTGTATAAGATCATCAAAAGATAATGACAACAATACCATGGTCCTGGTGTTTCTACACATATGAACACACATACACATGCATGTATGTATGTGTATTTTGAGTATATTTCCTTATGGGGCAAATACTACAGCTTACTTAGGAGTTTGTATTCTCTGAAGCAAGGCACAGTTGAACGTGCTAGCATTGGGAAAAGGGTGCCCAAGTAGCTTCTTGTCCCCCTGTAGCCATACTGTGTGGGGTTTCCCACCAGACAAAGCAGGTTGCATCCCAGGGTTTCCTAGATCTATTTCGCACAGATGATAGATGGACCGCCAACTACAGTGGGTGTTCAGTAAACATTCCCCACACAGTGGGAGCTCTTGTGTGGGGGTTCTGCTGAAAGCAGAGCCAGTAGGCACCAGCCTCACTCCTCTCCCACATTTCCTCTCTCAAATGTGCATGGTGTGAGGATTTTTAGCCAATTTGCACACGAGATGATTTGACTGAACGCAGAGGCGGCAGGCAATCCCACAAGCCGCAAGTGCATGATGACGGGAAGGTGTTCAGGGAAGGCAGTGGACCCATGAGCAAATGAGTTGGGATTTTCTCTGGGTGTGGTGTGAGGTGGCCATTTCTGACTCGGAGACAGATAGCTTCCTGGAAGCTGTGGTTTTTCCTCTTTACGTGTCTGCATTGGAGGATCTAGAGATGTGTTTACATCAGGGCAAATGGATGCGGTGTTGACTTCCAGACACCGGAAAACCACAGCCCATTTTCTATTGTCCAGCTTTATAATTATAGTCAGGCCAACATACGCCATGCCTTCTACCGCAAAGACTGCTGGAACTCCAGAGAGAAGCTAGCCAGAACATCAGCCTGTGTACTCCCTGCCAGATTCTGTATGGAGCTATGTGTCAGCTATATAACTCGTGTGTATTTGCGTTTCTTCCTGGTATGGAGATTTGACCACAAGTCCCTGTATGGAAACTCAGGTCTTAGTAACTTAAGTTAGACTACCTGTGGGGAGGCAGCTCTCTCAAGCTTTCCTTTCCATGGGCCCCACCCTGGTTCTTGTTTCATTTTCCTAGGGAATAGGTCATTGAGTGAAGTCCCTGGGCCAAGAGGTAAGTGTCAGAGGGATGGTTTTCTATGTCTTCTTACATCTCCTGTGTCCCTCGCCTTGCCCTTGTCTTTGGTTTCTGTCTTGATTGTCGTTACTTGAGGCAGAGGCAGAGAGGGAAGTCTGTTTCTCTCAGACCGAAGAGCCCTGAGCACTCCCTTAGTCAGGCTCCCCTTTCCCCTGGGCAATGCTCACCCAAGCAAGTGCCCATTGTTGGACCATCTTCCACTAGAACATTCCCTGGACTTCTCCCAGAGAAGGTGCTCCCGAGAGTCAATGCATTACTCCGGTCAGAACCTTTCCTTGTGAGCAAGAGGTCCTTAGACCGTGCGTGCTTTTTGCAGGGCCTATTCCACACCCCCAGGTAAATTTTATGTTCGGGTCCCCACACCCTCTGCTTGCTCTTCTGCAAGGGACTGTCTATGCCTGGAAATTCCTGAGTCTTGACAGCCATCCTTTGTGATCCGTCTAGGTGCTGGCTTGAGAACCATTGGAGGCGCAGTAAGTACAGCTCATCTATGAGGCAATCACCATGATCTAGGGGGCAGAGAGGGTGGTGGGTTTGCTGAGGATCCCAGGGAACGGAGACAAGCGGCTGCATTGTGAGTATATTCTGCGCCAGTGGGACTACTTAAGCAATTGGGTGTGGGATATGAGCAGAAGAGAGTAATCAAAGATGACTTCAAGGCTTTGGGCCTGGGCAACCGAAAGGGACTGTGCTCGCATGAACAGACACAGGGAGGGGGGTTGATGTGGACAGCAAATTGGGGCAGGTGTGATGGTTAATTTTCATTCTCCGCTTGACTGGATTCCGAATCACCCAGGAAACACACATTTATCTGGGCACGTCTGAGGGCATTTCCAGAGAAGTTAACTACAGAGAAAGAACCACCCTGAAGGTGGTGGAACCATTGTGTGGGCTGGAGTCCCAGACGTGAGAGAAAAGGGAAAAACAGAAAGTGAGTTGAGCCCTGGCGTTTGTTTCTGCTTCTTGGCTGCAGACACAGTGTGATCAGTCACCTCACACAGTCATGCCATTGTCATCAAGATGGGCTGTACAGCTCCTCTCCAACTGTGAGCCAGAATCAGAGTCAAAATCAACCCCTCCTAAGCAACCTTTATCAGTTATTTTATACCACAATAAAAAACTAATTCCAAGTGGGGAGATCAGGAGGTCAGTTTTGACTACGTTATATTTAAAACATAAAGACATACATTATGACAGTTTGGATCTAGAATGTTCTCTCCAAAGGGCTATATGCCAAAGGTTTGGCCTTTTAGCTTGGCATTATTGGGATATAATGGAACTTTTAAAAGATCAAGCCCAGGAGAAAGAAGGTAGTCTTTGGAAGTATGTCCTTGACGTGGGCTCCAAGGTGCGTGTGGTGTGTGTGCACATGCATATGTGCACGTGTATATCATTAGTGGGTTTGTTTGTTACTTTTCCTATTGCTGTGACAATATGTGACGAGAAGCAACTTAGGGAGGATTTATTAGGGTGTGTTTTGTCTCACAGTTTGAGGGTGCAGTCGACCAAGGCAGAGAAGACATGGCGGCAGGAGCAGGAGGCTGCTGGTCTTTGCATCCACATTTCGGAATCAAGGAAGCGTTAGTAGCTTATGAAACCTCAAGTCCTGCCCTTAGTGCCTCACTTCCTCCAGCAAGGCTCCATCTTCTCAAAATTTCACCGCCTCTCCAAACCACAGCATTAGCTGGCGACCAAGTGTTTAAATACATGAGGCTACTGTGTGGTGGTGTGGTGGCGTGTTGGTGTGGTGTTGTATTGGTGTGTTGGTGTGGCGGTGTGGTGGTGCATTTCACATTCAAACCACAGATGTGGGGTAGGAAGGGAAGAACTCTGTCTTGGAACACTTTATGTGTAATGGGTACAGAAGATAAAATTCCTATTTGTTATTTCCTCTGCTATACTTTTTTGTCTGTTTCTCATCAAGAACATAAGCTCAGAAAGGAGAGTGGCCTTGTCTCCATTGTGGCCCAGAATTAGTGACTCTGTTAAAACAGCAAAAACAAGCAAAAAACCACTCAGAATAAATGAGCACGAAGACGTCATCATTCGTGGGGTCTGTGGTGGTGAAGGTCGTGTAGCTAAGCTTCTGTACCTGGTTCCATGGACTGCAGACAAGGCAGCCTGGGCTTGCAGCTGGGACTGGACGGTGAGTAGGAGATCTCACACTATTCTTTCCCCTCCATACACATTGTATTTGAGGCCACTTCTTGTGAGCGGAGAGATGCGGGAGCCATGCGCTCCTGTGGGGTGGCTAGGCTGCACAGTTTCAGATCACATGCGCTGTGACACAGCTGTCGGGAACCAGAGGCTCTGCCACTCAGCCCCAGGGGTGCTCCTCTCTCCTCAGGGCTTTTGTGGATGCTGAAGATGCAGGAAGTGCCGTAATCCTGTTACTGTCTTTCCTACACAGGAATCTAAAACCCAATTCCACAAGAGCACCAGGAAACACAATGGATGCCAAGCCAGAGGCTTAGAGCCAGAGCCAGAGGACTTGTGGGTCCTCACTAGCTCCCCAGCAAGCATGCTCCCATGCTTATCCCTGAAAGATAAATTTGGGAAAGGCTCATCTCTACCCCAGGCCTTCCCATTCACCTGTTCTTTTCCCTGCCCAAGGCTGACTGCCTATCTTCATGGGACCCAGTTGCTCCCCCCCTTCCACAATACCCCTCTTATTTGACACCCCCTCTGTCCATTCATTTATCACTCTCCTCTTAAGAAAAGAGTACTCTTGTCAAGTGGAATTTCTTCAGATCAATGCTTTGCATCTGTATCCTCCTTGGCCCATCTCAGTCTTGGCGTAGGCTGGCTTCCTTGGTGATGTCTCCACCTGTAGTCTCCAGACACAGAGAGCTGGGCATGGTTCCAAGGCCGCTGACCTGCAGACACAGCTTCACACATCAGCCATCTGTATCCGGAGTCTGTCTGGGGCTACCACTTGTGGTCACATTCTGTGGTTGCCCTTTCTTACTCTCTTGTGGGAAGCTATCGATAGAGTGCTTCCTGTTCACTTCAAAGGCACCGGGCAAAAACCCAAGGGCGGGCAGCGTGTAGACTCTAAAGAATGCTAGGGGGTGCCAAGGAGATGGCTCAGAGAGTAAGGGTGCTTGTTGCCAAGTGTGACACCCTGAGCCCCATCCTTGGGATCCACATGGTAGGAGAGAACCAACCAATGCCTGCAAATTGTCAGCTGATTTACTACTAACACACACACACACACACACACACACACACACACACACACACACACACACACACACCACACAC
>PVIU01020564.1:0-33705 GCA_004026605.1 Ondatra zibethicus
GGAGGGATGGGGGTGGGCCTTGGACTTCCAACAGGGCAGGGCACCATGCCCTCTTTCAAGGAAGAAGGGGGAGGGAGGAGGGGTGGGGGGGTAGTGGGAGGGGACCGGGAGAAGGGGAAGAAAGGAAAAAAAATTTTATTTCTTTAATTATGTTCTTGAATGGAAAAAATAAAACAAAACAATGTATGGAAAAAAATGTAATCTGTAGGGTTTGTCTTTTTTTCATATTCTTTTATTTTTCATTCAAAAATTTACACTTCCTCCCCTTCTCCCAGTCCCCTCCCGCTCCCCCACTACCCCTCCTCCCTCCCCCTGCTTCCTTAATAGGGGGCAAGGTACCCTGCCCTGTGGGAAGCCCAAGGCCCTCCCCATTCCATCCTGGCCTAGGAAGGTATGCATCCATATAGACTAGTATACATTTTTAAATTTGTTGCCTTTCTTTTTATTTCATATCAAGAAAAATCACGTACAGCCACTGCTATGGAGCTTACCACATGCTTTATGCAACCATTTGATAAAGTCACATCTAATATTTACTCAATAATTTCAGTTTCAAATAATTTTAGCATATGGTGTGATGCAAAAGGGCAGCTTTCCGTTATGTGTTGCATAAGACATTATTTCAAGAAAAATTACTGCATACAATACTCACCCTTTTGGCTCAGGAGTCAACTGTCAGATGACAAGGACTTAGATAACATTTCACATTACTATGGTACACAGTATTTGAAAGTTAAACAAAACTAGTTGTAGAAGAGAATAGAAGCTAATTTTTTTTTGTTATAGGAATATAAATACCTGACAGTTTACTACTTCCAGAAAATCAAATTAAAAATTGGATTATAGCATAAGGGGCTTGGACTGCATTTATTAAAATATATATTTAGTTTTTTATATATATATATAAAGCATATAATGTAAATATTATAGATAAATATATAAATCTTTCAGTCATGCAATGTGATTAACCTATAGTATGATGGATTATGTTAGACAACACCAAACAATATGAGTCTTAGTACAGATAACAGAACTTTTTTAAAAAGAGAGACCCACAGAGTATAAAATTTGTCATCTTTAACTTTTTCTTTAAAGGAACAATGAGCTGATAACCCTCCTGGCTGTTGGAGGCAGCGATACTGGATCTGCCCCGTAAGTGCTCTGTTCAGAGTCTCTGGTTCATTTATATGAAAACAAGCTAGTTCTATTCTATATGAGTTCTGTTATTTCACAACATTACCATGGGCATTAAAGATGTCATTTCATGAATTTTGAAATTCATTTAAATCTTTAACTAGAGCCTAAATAGTAAGTGGAAGATATTGAAAAGGATACCCTGGCTTTCACGTATTTAATTTTGGAATGAGGTGAATGGACAGTGTCCTCTGAGCTGTGAGTTAGTGCCTTTCAAACAGCCTGTTCCTAAAACTGTCATGGACAGAGGTGTGACAAATGTCTTTCCATATTTCTGTGTTCTGGAGAAGAGAAATAAAAGGGAATCTTATGGATAAGAAGACTTCTTAAGTGTCCCTGTATTTGGAAGACATTTGAAAAAAAATAAACACAGTTAGCTCAGATATCTGGTTGGTGAAAACACCACAGGAAATTCAGGAATCATAGAGTAGAAGAAAGAAGACCATACTAAGGTACCATGTCTGAGAAAAGTCATGATTTTGGAAGGAGGCAGGATGAAAACCAGAGAAGCCAGGGGAAGGGCTCAGAGGCAGAAATTGAGTTATTCACAGGTTTGATTCCAGTGCATCTGTATCATGGCCTTACCTTGTTTTTTTTTTTTTTTTTTTTTTTGGAATTCCTCAGTTTTTCATACATGGTGTCCACTCCTGAGTTCCGCAAGACTTTCATCAAATCAGTTATCGACTTCCTACGACTCAATGGATTTGACGGGCTGAACTTGGACTGGCAATACCCAGGGTCTCCTGGAAGCCATGCTGAGGACAAGCATCTCTTCACTGTCCTGGTGCAGGTGAGGAAAAGGGTAAAGTGTTTTGAGTCCTAGAAGATACAAAACTGTGCTTTCTAAGGAGTATTGCAGAGCAAAGTCTAAAAAGAGTTTAGAGTTGAGAATGTTTGAGAATATTAGTCTTACCAAGATCCTTAGATATTACCACACCTTACAGCAACAAGTTATGTGTTAGGCATTATTCTGTGTGCTTTTCAACAATCAAGATTCATCTTCACATTTTCTGTCAAATAGGTACCCTAAGGATGAGTCTTTATTTCACAAATAACTAACTATGGTAGAGAATGTCTCATCCAAGATCCCACAGACACTGAATGTTATAATCACCAGTGCAATCTGATTGTAGAGTTCATTGCATGGAACAATTATATGAGACTGTTTGTTGTTAACAAGCAAGGCATATGGAAAATATTTGGACTATGTCAAAACTGAGATGACTGAGTATAATTAGATTTGAGTAATATATATCTAAGGTGGAATCTTGAAGCCATAGTTGCAATTACAAGCTCATTTAGATAACTGATATTATAAAGGTCCCTAGAGGACAACATTTCAGCATCTAGTTTTTACCCAAGTCTATGCTATGGTAGGATGAGAAAGAACTTCTCATGTTGATGCTTGATCTCAGTCTTGACAAATGCAGGGAGTGTCCACTCAGGTCAGGAGAGGATGACACATAGGCATCTACATGAGCAAAGAGTAAGATAGAAAAGGTGAGTTTGCAAAAATGACTAGCATCTGATCATGGGGCACTTTGTGTATATTCACGTATTTGGAATTCTTATTCCATTCTATGGAAATTTGAAGGATTAGAGAGAGTGTAGAATTGTGACATATGTATGTTTGGGTATTTAGTCAGACATTAACCATGAAGGATGGAAAATTTTGAGGAGGCATGTTAGGACAGAAAACCATAGAAGTCAGTCAACAATGTAAAAGTTAAATCTGTACTAAACATGGGTTGGACACAAAGGTAGGATGTCAGGTAAATGAGACTATAACAGAGACATTATCAGGGGATCATTTTAATGTGAAGAAGTTTGAGAGTTACATGTTCCTGCTGAGACCATTTTACCTTTACAATGTTAGGTAAGATGGTTAACACAGACAAGGCGATTTTGAACAGAAATTGATGAATATCCATAAAGCTGTTGGGTGTGATAAATCCAGAAGCCCAAAACATTTTGAATGGATAATAACTAAGAGTTCATGCAAAATAATCTGAGATAATTACTTTACTGATGGTATCAGCAACAGTAGTGATTAGGAAGCAAAATGAGTAAATAGTGTGAAGTCTAAGACTACAGATGCTTTTGTACATCTGACCCCTTGCAAGTCAGAACCTTTACTTCCTAGATTTATTTTCCTAGTCTTTCATTCTTCACTCAGACTGTTATGCCAATGGGATATGCTTCCAGTGACAGATTCTTTTTCATACCACCAATACCAGATCTTCAACCACTCTGAATAGTTTCAACGTAAGACACTAAGTCAGCCTTAGGTTACTTTTATTTAATAGCACTAATCATCAAACACAACTGCTCTGTTTTCAAGGGAACCATGCCTCCAGACACTGTTATGATTACTAGTCCTTGCTTCTTCTTGATCTGCCCTTGGAAAAACACAAAATCAACACACATATAATGCAATATGTAGGGGTTTAATATTTGAGGTGAGGTGGTAATCCCACTTTATTTGGTCTATCCATCTAGTAAAAATTCTTAGTCAAATGAACACTGATCTAAATGGTAATGTCTGTAGCAACTGGTTGAAAATAATTTGCATGCCAAAATAATTTGTTTATTACAGCTGACCTAAATACATGTTGATTTCCTCTGGAACTTAATTATACTCATGAATCATTTCTTACCAACTTCCTCTTTGGATTAGGCTAACTGTACATTCCATTCCATAAAATCTTGGCCTTATGACATAGTTCAGCTACTGAGAAAGTAGAAGCAGGTTTTTCCACCATAGAAAACTGGCTGTGAGGAAAGCCTGCAAGTGAAATTTCTCAGGCAGAGTACCGATGGGTGGGGATGCTCTGACCAGAAAAATGGACTCTACATTGTAGGTGACTGGATAAAAAACTGAGGTGGAGCATAGTTAGATTTTCTAATATCCATGTTTATTAGATAACTGACAGATTCTTTAATATCATATATCATGAGTTTTTTGATACAGTATCATGTTAAGAAGAGGCAAAATATTGAAAGCATTTTATTAATTATTATACAATTATATATACATCCATAATATATTTGAATAGGCAAACGGAATGTGACGTATACATAAATGTTCTGTAGGAAATGTTTGAAGCTTTTCAGCAAGAATCCCTGCAAAGCAAGAAGCCAAGGCTGATGGTCACTGCTACAGTAGCTGGCATCATTTCCACCATTGAGTCTGCATATGAGATACCCCAGCTATCCCAGTAAGTGGTCCCCCTTACTCTTTCTTCACCCCTTGGAATTAAGTCAGAGGACACTAACCCTTAGGGGTCTTGTTGCTCCAATGCTTTGTGTACAGGTTTTAGAAATTATGTCTTTTTCCTGAATAAGTGTGGAAAATATTCATCAGAAATTATTTAAGAGTCTCTTTTCCTCAAGGTTCTTGGACTACATCCTGGTCATGACCTACAATCTTCATGACTATAAGGAGAAATACACCGGAGAAAACAGTCCTCTGTACAAATCCCCAACTGACACAGGCACCAATGCCTTCCTAAATATGGTAAGCCCCTGAAAAGATGCAATGCAGACCATACTAGAGACAATCTAAATGATGAGTAAATTAATACAAGAAATAACTAGAAGCATACACAGCTTCTCAAACTACTGGTTATAAATCATTAACAATAAATTTAGATAGATGTTTTTGAAAAACCTCTAAAATCTTTCTTAATCACAGAATCTGTGCTTTTGGGAAGTTAACATATACAACCACAAGTCATCAGCAGCTGCCTGGGACTTTTAATTGCCTGCTGTGTTTCATACATCATGAAGTACTGGGTGAAAAATGGAGCTGCAGCTGAGAAGCTTATTGCTGGATTCGCAACATATGCACAAACCTTCTCCCTGACTGACCCATCTAACAATAGAATTGGTGCCCCAACCTCAAGCCCTGGCCCTGAAGGTCTCTACACACAGGAATCTGGGATCTTGGCCTTCTATGAGGTCAGTAGGTTGGCCATCCTGTGCTGTTTCAATTTCAGGCTGAGAACTGGGCTGTAGCCAGGTGTCAGGGAGTGGAAGACTGAAATCAGCTGAATCTGAACATTCATTCTGTCCAGTTCCTACTAGATCTAATAAATGTCCTCCCAAATTTATAAAATGTTTTAATTTATACTTCTTCAGTCATACAAATATACAGTGCTTAACATTAAATACTATTTCTTCATGTAACAGACCAAATACTGATGTGTATCTGCATCAGCACAGAGGAAAGTTATATCAAAGAATGTATCATACTACGTGGATTCTCTAAATCCAGTGCTTAATTTGAACCTTAGATGAGCATCGATGATAGCACTAGCTGTCTGTTCCTCTGTGATCTAGCTCTTTTCTTGATGAAAATGACTGGGTTCATTTCCTAGGGTTTGGGGAAAAGTTGTGACTGAAAACTTTTGATAACTGTGATGCCTCACACCTGTAAACATATTTCAGGCCACAAATGCAGGGGAGACAATAGTGTAAACTTACTGTGTGCTACAGACCTAGGCTGTACCTAAAACAAAAATGGGAAAAAACAAAACGTAAGCAAAAGAAAGAATAAAAAAAAGAAAATTGACCTTTGATATAGTTTAGCTGTAGAGAATTTTCCCTCTCAGGGAACACTGATCAGCCCCAGTTAAAATGGAACTCAATGTCTTTAATTACAAATAACACTCATTTTAAAATGAGGCACAAAGAATACCAAATAAAAATACATTTTTTTCATAGCATAATATTTTAAGAATTTGACCTCTTGTCTTTTTAAAGGTTTGTACCTTCCTCACAAAAGGAGCCATTCAGATCTGGGATGGCTCTCAGGAATTTCCCTATGCCTACCAAGGGAATGAGTGGGTTGGCTATGACGATGCCAAGAGCTTTCTTATCAAGGTATGTTCATTCCCTTGGAAGTACAGAGGCCCCAAAATTAAGTGGCAAGAATCCAAATGACTCTTACCCTCTCTCCTGAACCAGGCCCAGTGGCTTCAGCAGAACAATTTTGGAGGTGCCATGATCTGGGCCCTTGGCATGGATGACTTCAGTGGCTCTTTCTGTAACCAGGGCAAGTTCCCTCTAACCTCTACAGTAAAGGAAGCCCTCAAGGTGACCAGTGCAAGTAAGTGACAGCAGGGTTATGCCAATAGTACCAAACATGTCCCTTCACTGAGTCAAAGGCACCCTTGACATGTGTGTCAACCCTTGCATGGGGAGGATCTTCCCATTTCATCCCATTACTCATCCCCAGTGGGATAAATATACTGATGCTGTCCAGTACCCAAACTTCCATGCTACTGTTTGGACTCCTCAAGAGAAACAGGATCACCTTAGCATTCAAAGGGACATGCAAAGATTCCTAAATTTCATGATGTGTAGGAATATTTAGAAACTGTACTGACTCTCACTGTACATATCTGCTTCCTTGTGAAGGCCAGCTTCACTGCCTCACTCTGTCTCCTTGGGGAAACAGGACAGGAATGAATTGAGAGTACTTTAGTTCTTTTACTGGAATGACCTTTGAATTTTTGTTTATAACAAGATCTTTTGGATAAGAAGCTTTTATATATGTGGCTTCCATCAACATGTAGTGTAATATATGATTTATAAAGCAAGACATATTAAATTGAAAGGGTGTCATTGAAGAAAGATACAAAGACAGGCAATCACATGAGAACATGGGACAATATGACATCCCTTTTCAACTTCTGATAATAGAGAAATCTTCTGATCTAATGTGAGGAAGATGAGATAATCACCCCTCTCCTCTCTAGTGCATCTTGTCCACACTTCACTTCTAGGAAAGGTTTTTTTATAAAGGTTTCCACTCATCCTGTTGTGCTGTGTCTTTCAGGTTGCATGGTCTCTGCTCCAGGCCTTCATCAGGTAAATGCTCCACTAGACAGTGGGAGTAGAAATCAGAAGAACACATCTGAGCCAGGGGATTCTCTGCCTTCTGTGCCAAGAGAATAATAGCAGTGCCTTCCTGTGTGGCCTGAATGCAATCTAATCCCTAAACAAATCCCAAGTGGACCTTGTCTTCAATCCACGCGTGATGAGGGGACATGGCATGAGTTTGGTCTTTCAGCTTCTCTCATTACTCTGAACAGAACAGTCTCCTTTGCTTTTTGCAAAGCTCCCTTGCTCTTTTACTAAATTACTAAAATAAAATCAGCATTCAGAACACGAGTCTTTATTTCTTTCTGTGTGTGTGTGTGTGTGTGTGTGTGTGTGTGTGTGTGTGTGGTGTGTTTGTGTGTGAGTTTGGAGAAATCTTCTGCTCAGGTGAAGACAGCAGTTCTGTGTGTCTGTGTGGACTGTAAAACTAGAAGGCATGTGTTAAGGAGTTGTATGTAGAGCCATGAACCTCATAGTCTTTTATCTGTCAGCATTCTTGTGCATAATGGATGGAGATTGGGAAAGAAGCATTTGATGTTGGTGCAGGGATGACTGAAGAATTGGATCATTTACATCTCAGTTTGAGACCAAACTCCAGAAGGAGTCACAGTGACTACAAGACAGCACAGCATATGCAAAACTAAATGTCTTGCTGAGCAGTAAAGTCCAGGTCACTCTTTAATCTCTCCTTGAGTCTCAGAACGTTTTCATCACCTCCCACTATTTGATGATGTTATTCCTCTTGGTGTGGGAAGTCCTTTTGTATATGTGTTACTTTTATTGGTTAATGACTAAATCTGCTTTGGCCTACGGAAGGAAAGAATGCTAGGAGAAAGAAAATGGAATCAGAGAGACACCATGTAGCAGCAAAAGGACACAAACACCAGAAACCTTACTGGTAAACCATGAGCCTTGTGGTAAAATATAAAATAATAGAAATGGGTTAATTTAAGATGTACGAGCTAGCTAGAAATACACTTAAGTTACTGGCCAAACATTATTGTAATTAATATAGTTTCTGTGTGATTATTTTGGGTTTGGGCAGCCAGGAAACAAACGAGCAGTCTCTGCCTACAAACTCTTATTTCTTTCCCATTTTCTTCTAGCTCCCTCTTCTTCCCCCATTCACTCCTCAATTTTATCCTTTTGTTTTATGGGCTTTCACAAATTCTGGGTATAATTCCCTTGTCAGGATATTTGAGTTCAAAAGAACTTCTTACATTCTGTTTCACTCCTACTGGGTGGGTTTTTATAAATATTGAGATGCCTATACTAGGAAGTTTTGGGATCTTGGCCCACTTAGATGTCAGTAGGCTGGCTGGATACACAGTTCTGTGTAAATTTCATAACAAGAGGTCTACCCTCACCTTATGTGTAGAAACTATTGAATTGGAGTTATTCTAACTTCAGCCTGCCTTCCCAAAAGACAAAGTTACCTTCAGAGCTTAAAGTCCTTCATCTGAGGGACTCCTCCAGATATTGCTCACGTCTCTCTTCTGGACAGCACAGACATACTTGCTTTTCCTCTGGAGAAGCTGCTGGCAATAGAAGCTCACTTCCATGCTTCTTGTGGTGTGTATTTCAGTTGTAGGCCCTCTGTTCTGATTATTGTCAGTAGCTATTGCTCTAAGAATAGGAACTTCTCTCTGGGACTGTTGATTCGGTATCACTCGCATAAAGAGTGACAGCAGTAGCTTCTGACATGACCTATGTGATATAAGCTGTAATTCTGCATCTGGGCCTGAACTTGACCTGTCCCATTTCCCAGGCTTCTTATGGTTCTTCAGTTTTCACTATGAGGACAAAATAATCTTTCCTAACACTGTTGAATTTAATGAAATATCAAAATCTACGTCTTTGATATTTTAACTTGGTATATTCTCTCATAGACGTAGAAATGTCATTTGCACATTGTGTAGAGAGGTGCAAGAGAGTTGATGGGGATGAACTGAATCCAAAGTCATACATGCTTCTATTGAACTGAGTCAACAGCCATGATGGATGAGACCCTGTGAAGGAATATTTGGCACATGGGCAGAATAAGAACATTTACAGAAAAAGTCTATTGTGCAGTGTCCATCATATGGAAGATGTTACTTACACTTCAGGACTCTAAGATGGGCAGTTCTGCTTGACATTCTCATGAGTATTAAGTCCCTCTTGAAGAAATTATAAAAGTAGCTACCATCTTCAGTCCTAACTGCCTTGACTTTTCTAATTGACCTGAATTCACTCATCAGGCTGCATCTACCTTTTCTCCATGGTGGTTTGTAGCAAAACTATTCCCAGTTGATATTTTCAACTATTCTTCAGCATGCAGTCCATATTAAAGCTGTATTCATATTGATTTTCAAGCACAGTTAGGCTTAGTTCTGAATTAGACATATCTAGGAAAAGGAGGTCACAACTGAGAAAGAGCCACCATACAATTGGTCTGTGTGACAATTTGGTAATTACTGATTGATGTGGGCTGACTCATTCCAAAGTAGACAATGCATCCCTACGCAAGTGGCCCTGGGTTATATAAGAGAGGTAACTGAGCAAACCTTTAGTATCAATTTGCAAGTAGTGTTCCTTTCTGGCCTCTGATTCATATCCAACTTGTCTTAACTTGTCTTCTTTGATGATACACTGTAACATATAAGCTGAAATAAACTGTTTTCTTTTCAAAGATAGTTTTTGTCAGTGATTTAACGCCACAACAGAACAGTAAATTATGTGTGTCACTATTTTCCCTTTATTTTCATCTTATTGACTTCAACTCTATTAAAAATTCACATTAATAGTCATTAAATAGTGAATCTCCAATTCTTCATAACCCATCCTGATAAACAAGAATAAATATATGAATCTCCTGTTGGAGGAACCAAACAATTTGTCCTTTTTCAGGTGGCTGTGGTCACTTTGCATAGTTGTTCAAAGTTTACCATATTGTGAAATTATTAAGAAAAGATCAGATTGTGACTAGATTTGCCACAAACGACTGCTTGTGGGCTCAGAGTTCTGCTCTCTCTGTGCCTCCTTCCTCATGAATAAGGAGAGGATGAAGATTACCTGCCTTCCCTTGACATACAGCTCAATATGTTAATACTGTAGATCATTTTCTCCAGTGCCTGTCAGTTCATGAAAATTATTTGCATTCTTTCATAAAAAACAACCCAACAAAAGCAATAAGCAGTTTGGAGAAAACTATGCCCAAATTCCCAAAATGATTGTTTATAAATGTTTGGTTTTTTTAAAGGGGGTTGGGTATAAATCATTAATGAACACAATCAATCTCTTTAAAAAAATAAGGGAGATATGATATAGAGATGAATACTTTGATACAAATTTAAGGTCAGTTTTGTCATATGTATTTCTGTTCTTTTTTAATGTATTATGTTTAGACAGCTTATTCAAAATGTAATATATAATTAAAATTGTAGATTAATAGGTAGTCATTTATAATAGACAAACTTTTTATTATTATTTTATTTTATTACTTTAAAAAAATACCAATCCAAATTCCCACTTCCTCCCCTCCTCCCACTCCCTTGACACACCCTCCACCCTCTCCTCTAATCTTAAGAGAGGCCAAGGTACCCTGCCCTGTGGAAAGTCCAAGGCCCTCCCCACTACATCCAGGTTGAGCAAGGTATACATCCAAAGAGAATAGGATCCCCAGAAGCCACTATATGCAGTAGAGACAAATTCCAGTGCCATTGTCATTGGCCCCTCAATCTGCCCCAACTGCCAACCACATTCAGAGGGACTAGTCTGATTCCATGCTCCTTAATTCCCAGTCCAGTTGGAGTTGGTGAACTCCCATTAACTCAAGCACATTGTCTCAGTGGCTCAACCCCTCATGGTCTTGACTTCCTTGCTCATACTCTCCCTCCTTCTGCTCTTCAACTGGACCTTGAGAGCTCAGTCCAGTGCTCAGATGTGGGTCTCTACCTCTGTTTCCATCTGTTGTTGAACAATGGTTCTATGGTGATATTTGAGACAATCATCAGTCTGACTACAGGGCAAGGCCAGTTCAGGTACCCTCTCCTCTATTGCTTAGGGTCTTAGCTGGAGTCATCCTTGTGGGTTCCGGGAAATTTTTCTAGAGCCAGGTTTCTTGCTAACCCCAAAATGGCTCCCTCAATCAAGATATCTCTTTGCATGATCTTATATCTGTCCTTCCTCCATCTCAACTATCTCATGCCCTCAAGCTCTCCCCAACTCTCCCATTATCCCCTCGTCTTCCCCTTCTCCCATTCTTTCTACTTTCTGTCCCTCATGCTCCCAAATTTTGCCAGGCAATCTTGTCTGCTTTCAATTTCCAGGTGGATCTATATGTGTTTTTCTTTGAGTTCACCTTATTACTTGGCTTCTCTAGGATCATGAACTATAGGCTCGATGTGCTTTGCTTATGGCTAGTATCCACTAATGAGTGAGTACATACGATATTCATATTTTTGGTTCTGGATTATCTTACTCAGGATAGTGTTTTCTAATTTCATCCATTTGCATGAAAAATTCAAGATGTCATTGTTTTTTACTGCTGAGTAGTACTCTAATGTGTAGATGTGCCACAATTTCTTTATAAATTCTTCCATTGAGGGGCATCTAGGTTGTTTCCAGGTTCTGGATATTACAAATAATGCTGCTATGAACATAGTTGAAGAAGTGCTTTTGTAGTATGATTGAGCATCTTTTGGGTATATGCCCAAGAGTGGTAGTGTTGGATCCTGAGGTAGGTTGACTCCTAATTTTCTGAGAAAGCGCCACACTGATTTCCAAAGTGGTTGCACAAGATTGCATTCCCACCAGCAATGGATGAGTGTTCCCCTTATTCCACATCCTCTGCAACATAAGCTATCATTATTGTTCTTGATTTTAACCATTCTGACAGGTGTGAGATGGTATCTCAAAGTTGTTTTGATTTGCATTTCCCTGATAGCTAAGCAAGTTGAAAATGTCCTTAAGTATCCTTTGACCATTTTAAATATTCTATTAAAAATCTCTATTTAGTTTAATACATCATTTTAATTGTGTTATTTAGAATTTTAATGTCTAATTTCTTGAGTTCTTTATATATTTTGGAGATCAGTCCTTTGTCTGATGTGGGGTTGGTTAAGATCTTCTCCCAATCAATAGGTTGACTTTTGATCTTATTGACTATATCCTTTGTTTTACAGAAGATTCTCAATTTCAGGAGGTCCCATTTATTCATTGTTTCTCTTATTGTCTGTGCTACTAGGGTTATATTTAGGAGGTGGTCTCCTGTGTCCATGTACTGAAGACTACTTTCCACTTTCCCCTCTATCAGGTTCAGTTGTGGTTGGATTCATATTTAGGTCTTTAATCCATTTGGACTTGAGTTTTGTGCATGGTGATAGATATGAATCTATTTTCATTCCTCTACAGGTTGACATCCGGTTATGCCAGCACCATTTGTTGAAGATGCTTTCTTTTTTCCATTGTATAATATTAGCTTCTTTGTCAAAAAACAGGTGTTCATAGGTGTGTGGATTAATATCTGGTTCTTCAATTCCATTCCATTGGTCAACGTCTCTGTTTTTATGCCAATACCAAGCTGTTTTCATTACTGTAGCTCTGTAATAGAGCTTGATGTCAGGGATGGTAATGCCTTCAGAAGTTCCTTTATTGTATAGGATTGTTTTGGCTATCCTGTTTGTTTGTTTGTTTTTCTTGTTTTTCCATATGAAGTTGATTATTGTTTTCTCAAGGTCTGTGAAGAATTGTTTTGGGATTTTGATGAGGATTGAATTGAATCTATAGATTGCTTTTTGTAGGATTGTCATTTTTACTATGTTGATCCTTCCTATCTAGAGCATGGTAGATCTTTCCGTTTTCTGGTGTCTTCTTCAATTTCTTTCTTCAAAAACTTAAAGTTCCTGTCAAATAGGTCGTTCACTTCCTTGGTTAGTGTTACCCCAAGATACTTTATGCTATTTGTGGCTACTGTGAAAGGTGATGTTTCCATCATTTCCCTCTCTGCTTCTTAATCCTTTGTGTATAGGAGGGCTATTGTTTTTTTTAAGTTGATCTTGCATTCTGCCACATCACTGAAGGTATTTATCAGCTGTGGAAGTTCTCTGGTAGAGTTTTTGGTGTCACTTATGTACACTATCAAGTCATCTGCAAATAACAAAGGTTTGACTTCTTTCTTTTCAATTTATATTTTCTTGATCTCCTTATGTTGTCTTATTGCTATTGCTAGGACTTCAAGCACTTTGTTGAAGAGATATGGAGAGAGTGGACAGCCTTGTCTTAATCCTGATTTTAGTGGAATCGCTTTGAGTTTTTCTCCATTTAATTTGATGTTAGCTGTCAGCTTGCTGTATATTACTTTTATTATATTTAGATATAATACCTAATCTCTCCAATACCTATATCGTGAAGGGGTGTTGAATTTTGGCAAATGCTTTTTCAGCAACTAATGAAATAATCATATGGCTTTTTCTTTCAGTTTATTTATATGATGGATTACATTGATAGATTTCCATATGTTGTATATGGTATCTATCTAAAATTGTTCATTTCTTTTACATTTTCCAATTTTGTGAAGTACAGGTTTTTGGAATAAGGCCTAATGATTCACTGAATTTCCTCAGTGTCTGTTGTTATGTCCTTCTTTTCATTTCTGATTTTGTTAATTTGGATGTTCTCTCTCTCTCTCTGCCTTTTGATTAGTTTGGATAAGGGTTTGTCAATCTTGTTGATTTTCTCAAAGTACCAGCTCTTTGTTCCATTGATTCTTTGTATTATTTTCTGTGTTTCTATTTTGTTGATTTCAGCCCTCAGTTTGACTATTTCCAGTCTTCTACTCCTCCTGGGTGAGTCTGCTTCTTTTTTTTCTAGGTCTTTCAGGGGTACTGTTAAATCACTAATATGAGCTTTCTCTGTTTACTTTAGTGTCACACAGGTTTGGATATGTTGTGCCTTAATTTTCATTGAATTTGAGGAAGATTTTGTTTTCTTTCCTTATTTTTTTCTTGATCCAGAGGTGGTTCAGTAGTTTACTGTTCAGATTCCATGAGTTTGGGAGATTTCTGGGGGTAGTATTGTTGTTAAATTCTAACTTTATCCCATGGTGATCTGATAAGACACAGGTGGTTACTCCAATTTTTTTTTGTATTTATGGATGTGTGCTTTGTTACTGAGTATGTGATCAATTTTAGAAAAGGTTCCATGTGGTGCTGAGAAGAAGGTATATGCTTTTCTGTTTGGGTGGAATGTTCTATAGATGTCTGTTAATTTCATTTGATTCATTACATCTGTTAGTTCTCTTATTTCTCTGCTAAGTTTCTGTCTGGTTGACCTCTCCATTGGTGAGAGAAGCATGTTGAAATCTCCTGCTAATCTTGTGTGGGGTTTGATGTGCTATTTAAGTTTTAATAATGTTTCTTTTACATATGTGGGTGCTTTTATATTAGGGGCATAGATATTCAGGATTGAGACTTCATCCTGATGAATTGTTCCTGTTATGAATATAAAGTGTCCTTCTCCATGTCTTCTGATGGATTTTAGTTTGAAATCAATTTTCTCTAAAAATTGGGATAACCACACCCACTTGTTTCTTATGTCCATTTGATTGGAAAAACTTTTCCCAACACTTTATTCTGAGGTACTGTCTGTCTTTGAGGTTGAAGTGTGTTTCTTGCAAACAGCAGAATTCTGGATCCTGTTTTCATATCTATTCTCTTAACCTGTGTCTTTTTATAGGTGAATTGAGTCCATTGATATTAAGTGATATTAATGACCAGTGGTTGTTAACACCGGTTATTTTTTGGTGGTAGTGTTTGTGTGTTTCCCTTCTTTGGGTTGTATTGGTGGAGGGTTATCAGATGTCTGTGTTATTGTGCATGTTGTTAGCTTCCTTGGGTTGAGGTTTTCCTTCTAGGACTTTCTGTAAGGCTGGGCTTGTGGATACATATTGTTTAAATCTGTTTTTGTCACGGAATATTTTGTTTTCTCCATCAATGATGAAAGAAAGTTTTGCTGGGTATAGTAGTCTGGGCTTGCAGCCATAGTCTCTTAGTGTCTACAGCAGATCTATCCACGACCTTCTGGCTTTCATGGTTTCCATTGAGAAGTGAGATGTAATTCTGATAGGTTTACTTTTGTATGTTACTCGACCTTTTCCTTTGCAGCTCTTAAAATTCTTTCTTTATTCTGTATGTTTTGTGTTTTGATTATTATATGGTGAGGGGATTTTTTTGATCCAGTCTAAGCTTCTTGTACCTTCATAGGGATATACTTCTTTAGGTTGAGAAAGTTTTCTTCTATAATTTTGTTGAATATATTTTCTGGGTCTTTGAACTGGAATTCTTCTCCTTCTTCTACCCCTATTATTCTTAGGTTTGGTCTTTTCATGTATCCCAGATTTCCTGAATGTTTTGTGTTAAGAATTTTTTGGATTTAATGTTTTCTTTGACCAATGAGTCTCTTTTCTCTATAGTATCTTCAATGCCTGAGATTGTTTCTTCTATCTTTTGTATTCTGTTGGATATACTTGTCTCTGTAGTTCCTGTTCATTTACCCAGATTTTCCATATCCAGAATTCCCTCAGTTTGTGTTTTCTTTATTACCTCTATTTCAGTCTTCAAGTCTTGAACTGTTTCCTTCACCAGCTTGATTGTTTTTTCTTGGTTTTCTTGGCTTTCTTTGAGATATTTATTAATTTCTTCCATTTTTTATTTGCCTTCTCTTCAATTTCTTTAAGGGAGTTTTTTTATTTCTTCTTTAAAGGTCTCCATCATTTTCAAAATGTTATATTTAAAGCCATTTATTTCTACTTCTTCTGGGTTAGGATGAGCAAGTCTTCCTGTTATGTTACCACTGGGTTCTATTGTTACCATGTGGCTTTTTAGGTTGTTTCAGGAATTCTTACATTGGTGTATACCCATCTCTTCCTTCAAATGAGACCAGCAGTGTCTTTGCTTCTTGGTTCAATCCTTGCTTTGGCTGTCTGAGTGTTTGGGAGTTTTTCTTGGTCTGCTCTGTACCTTCAATGTCTGTCTCAGCCTCTGAGGTTTCTATATGTCTGCTCTCTTGGTCTTTTCTCCTGTTTTGCTCTCTTGGTGCTCTCTCTTAATCCCCTCAGTGCTGTAGCAAGCTCTTGGTCCCCACAGTATTACAGGAAACTCTCAACTCTTATGCGGGGTGTGACTAGTAACTTAGAAGGTCTAGTGAATGGGTTTGCATTTTGGGGGAGCCTAGCCACAGGAAACACTCTCCAGGCTGGATACATAAGTTAAGAGAACTGGGGAAAGGGCCTGGGGTTTTTGTCCCACTGGGGAGATCCTATACAGTGGGGTGTCCTGCTGCATGGCTGTTCACTCATCTCTTAAGTCCCCTCAGTACTGGAGCAAGCTGTGTTTCAGAGGTTGTAAGAGGATAGGCGGATTTGGGGATTGGGTGTAGCTAGTAGTTTAGATGGTGGCTGGATGGATTCAGGTTTGGGGGAGCCTAATTGCAGAAAACTCCCTACTGGCTGGCTAGAAAAGCCGAGGGAGTTTGGGAAGGAGCCCAGGGTTTTGTCTTACTGGAGAGGTCCTAGAGAGTGGGGCATCCCACCACCCTGAGATTGTTCACTCACCTCATAAATCCCCTCAGTATTGGAACAAGCTGTGTTTCAGAGTTCCACCAAGGTTGCAGGAGGATAGCATTGCCTAGATTTTTTTTGTCTTGTTTTGTTTCTGCACTGAGGCCTGCACATCTTGAAGTTGGTCAGTTGGTTGAATATATCACTTATTCATTATTGCTGTCTTTTTAAACTACCTTTCCTTTCTCATTGGAGGAATATGCAGTGTCCAAGAGAGAACTTGGTTGTTTCTGACCTTAGAATGTAGAAATCTAAAGATACCATATTTCCAAAAAAACTAGGTTCTTTCAAAACAAAATAAGTAAAATAACTGTTTGTAAAGACAGCACACAGGAAGCAATTTCTCAGCAGGTAAAGGTGCCTACCACCAAACTTTAATTACCTGAGCTCTGAATTTGATTACTGAGACACATGTGGTCAAGTTGAGGATTGTCATAGTTAGGGTTTCTATTGTTGTAATGAAACACCATAACCAAACCATGTTGAGGAAGAAGGGATTTTTGGCTTATACTTCTACATCATAGTTCATTTCTGAGGGAAGTCAGGACAGGAACTCAAACAGGGCAGGGACTTAGAGGCAGGAGTTGATGATACAGAGGCATTGGAAGGGTGCTGCTTTCTGGCTTGTTTCCCATGGCTTGCTCAGCATGTTTCTTATAGAACACAGGACCACCAGTCTGGGATGGTACCACCTACAATAGGCTGGACCATTCCCCACCAATCACTAAATAAATAAATGCTTTACAGACTTGCCTACAGCTTGATCTTTTGAGAACATTTTCTCTGTTAGATTCCCTCCTTTCAGATAACTAAGGCTTGGGATAAGTTTACCAGCACAAACTTTCCAGCACAATCGACACCTTTTCAACTTGACACACAATCACATCAGAAAGGCTATGTAACAAGGATGGTTCAAAGTAGGCCAATGGGATCTCCCTGGGAAAGGGAGTAGAAGAAATCTCATGGGTGGACAGGGGAAAGGTGGGGATGGGAACATGAAGGATCAGGTTGAGGGATATATGGAGGGGGACAATACTGAAAGAGATGACTGGAAAGGGGGAACAATTTGGAGTCAGGTAGAAATCTGGTCCAAGGGACTGAACTGTTACTGTGTTTGAATTTGTAAACACTGTGAGACTTTTGAAGCTATTTATGGTTTTAGTGTAAAATCTTGGGGATAAGTGAGAAAGAAAAGAGTGTTACTTAACGGTGACATTACCAATAAAGCTGCTATAAACATAACTGAGCAAGTGTCCTTGTGGTATATTGAGAATCCTTTAGGTATATACCCAAGAGTAATAAAACTAGGTTTTGAGCAACATTTATTTCCCATTATCTGAGAAACCAGCCTATTGATTTCAAAGTGGCTGTATAAGTTTGCACTCCCATCAGCAATGAAGGAGTGTTCCCCTTGCTCCACATCCTCTCCAACATACACTGTCACTTGTGTCTTTGAAATTAGTCATTCTGGCGGTTATAAGATGGAATCTTAGAGTCATTTTGATTTGCAATTCATTTTCTTGATGGCTAAAGATATTGAATACATTTTTAAGTGTTTTTATTTGAGATTTGAGATTTGGACCATTTGAGGTTCTTCTGTTGAGAGTTATCTGTTTAACTGTACCCCATCTTTAAATTGAATTATTTGGGTTTTGATGTCTAGTTTCTTGAGTTCTTTATATATTTTGGAGATCAGTCCTTTGTCTGATGTGGGGTTGGTAAAGATAATTTCCTATTATGTAAGCTGCCATTTTGTCCTATTGACAGTGTCCTTTGACTTACAGAATCTTTTCAGTTCCATGAAGTGCCATTTATTAATCGTTGATCTTAGTGTCCGTGTTACTGGTGTTCTATTCAGGAAGTTGTCTCCTGTTACAGTGTGTTCAAGGCTATGTCTCACTTTTTCTTCAATCAGATTAAATGTAATTGGATTCATGTTGAGGTCTTTCATCCACTTGGAGTTGAGTTTCAAGCTTTGTCTACTTATGAGACTCCTAACAGTAGGAGCAGTGGCTGTCCCTAATATTTTGGCCTACTTTTGGGAACCTATTCTTTGTACTGGGTTGCCTTCCCTAGCCTTAATAGAAGGGGAGGTACTTAGTACTACAGCAACTTGATATACCATGTTTTGTTGCTATCTATGGGAGGCTTACCCCTTTCTGAACTGAAAATGAAAAAGTGAATGGATGTGGAAAGAAATGGGAGGAGAGAATGGATACTTCCTTTGGGATGGAAAACAAATGAATAGATTTAGTTAATTAAAAAAAGATTACTCCCTTTAAAATATCCAGTCTCTTTGAAAATCTCTTTAAACAGTTTAAAATCTCTCAATTTTGGGCTCCTGAAAAACTAAAATCATGTTAAAAACTTTTCAAGAGGGAAAAACTACACAGTCACAGTCTGATCAAAGCAAAATCAAACTTCAACAATATAAATAGCTCCAGTTCCAAAGTGTGGGATTTACTCTTGATCTTCTTGAAACCTCTGAAGGGTCTTTCTCTCTTCACTGGCACACAGCTTGTCTTCTGTGCTTCCGGTGGCTCCAATGGCCTTTGATGCTGTTCTTGGTGGTAATCCCATGGTACCAGCATCTTCAAAGTATTGGGATCTCTGCTGCAACTAGGCTACACTTTCACCAATACCCTCTTCTTGACTCTGTCGTGGTGACAAGCCTCAATTTATCTGCCTTTATTCCTGGGCCTTCGGCTACTATCCTGGCTATTCCTTCACCAATGGCTTTTCTTGAACTCCCACAGTGCCAAACCTCATCTGCTCCCTCGTCTTCATGTCCTGCTGTCAAAACAAGTACTACCTGGGTAACTCTTACACTACAAAGTTTGGCTACCAGCAAGAAGCACAATCTTGGCCACCTCTGGAAGACAGCTTTGGTGTGCTGACTCTGAAAGAAAATGCTCCGGAAAATGTCATTCTAATGATTCTAGTCTCTTCTTAATCACTGCTAATTTCTCAGTCAAAGAGCATCAGTTTTCCCAGTAATGCAAAGGTTTCATTTCATTATTGCTGGTCTCTTGAGTTTTCAGTCCCAAATGGTCAGAACCACAGAATCTTAATTCAAAATAACAAATGACCCTGATAATCTTTAAACATCTCTCTGAAACTTTACAACCCATAACTCTATCATTGCTCTGCTCTCAACATTCTTATCACCCAAGCTCCCAGAAAATAGCTCAGTGAGCTCTCAACCCTCAATGGCTTTTCTAGCCCAAAGTTCCAAAGTTCTTCCACAGTCCTCCCCAAAATGACATAATCAGGTTTGTCACAGCAATACCCCACTATCTTGGTCCTAGTGTGTCTTATCATTTCTATTTCTGCCATGAAACACCATAACCAAAGTAAACTGGAAAGGTAAGGGTTTATTTGACTTATACTTCCACATCACAGTCCATCACTGAAGGAAGTCAGACAAAAATCACAAAAAGAGCCGGAACCTGGAGGCAAGAGCTGATGTAGAGGTTATGGAAGGTGCTTACTGGCATGCTATTCTTGTGTATACTGTCACAAATTTTGTGATATTATATGTTTCTGAGAGTGTCCAGAAAACACTGCTCTCTTGTATTTAATCCACTGATTATAATTCTTACAATCTCTTGAGAACATCTTTTATAGTTATCCCTGAGTCTCAAGAGAAGGGGTGTGATATAGATATCTCATTTAGGAATAATCATTCCACAGTTTCCTATTTCCTGCATATTGACAAGTTATGGGTCTTTGTGTTAATTGTCATCTACTGCAGAAAAAAATGCATATCTGGTGAAGCTTTAGAGAGACACTAAATCATTAGGAGTTAATTTGATACTCTTGATAAAGACACCTGCAAGCCTCTTTGCTAGGAGGCATCCAAAGAGGAGTCCATGGCATGTATCTAGCCACTGCTTTCAACTCCAGAGTTGCTAGAACAGCACCAGATCCCCAGCAAGAGTGGGGATCTTGAATTTCATTCCTCAGCAATGCAAGCAGCATTGTGTATCCTCTAGACTTACAGAAAATGATCTGTAGGTTATTGACCCATCACCAAACATTAGATGTCTTCTAGAGCCTAAGCTATCATGCACATGAACATGGAAGGGTAAAAAATGCAGAATTCGTGGCTCCACCACGTTGTCACACATTCCTCTCTCTCTCTCTCTCTCTCTCTCTCTCTCTCTCTCTCTCTCTCTCTCTCTCTCTCTCTCTCTCTCTCTCTCTCTCTCACACACACACACACACACACACACACACACACAGCTGGTCTTTCTAAATGGAGAAAAGTTTTAGTTTAGATTTCTTTCTAAATCATTAAAAATCAAGGACACCCATGTTTTGGCAACTGATTTTATTACATAGCTTTAGATGGAAGCAAGATATCTTTGGCAAGGCATAGTGGAAAGTACAGAAGTTTGGAAAAGCGTGGCACAGTCAGGTTTATGGCCAGTTGCAGCAAGTGCAGCTGGTATCAAAGACAAGGCCTGCCTGACAGTGCTGCTGGTATGTGATTCCATTGTGGCATTGCCAGAAGGCATTTCTGTCGTCGGCCACAGGGTACAGGCCATCAGCTTTGCCAGCACAGAATCCACTACCTTCAGAGCTTCCTCCAGAGCTCCCACTCCCACTCCCGCTCCCACTTCCGCTTCCTGGAGGAGAAGTCACTGGCTCAGTAGGCACATCAGGGGCTGTGCAACCTAAAATATACAAATAGAGAGAGTAGAGGGGTGGCCCTGCTATGGCTATGAACTTCACCTCTAAGTAAAGAAAACTAGGAACATTATTACCAGGAGGGGATGCAATTAGCTGAAGTCTCACAACTGAAGAGACTCAAAGACAATTACATATCAGGAATGAAAAAAAGTGTGGATACAGTTCCACTTTCTATTTTTCTCTCTTTTGCCATCCAAAGCATTCAAGAATTAGCACAAACAGATGGTTTTAAGATCTGAATATAAATACCTCTGAGAAAAAAATCTAGAAACAGATAGGGAGATTGAGACATTCCCCGAGTGCTGGATAAATAAGAGCACTGGCATGACTTCCTGTTAATTCTTCCCAGGAACCTAAGCAAGACATTGAATAACATACACACACACACATTGTATGCTAAAGGTAAGCACAATTTCTGCAGTCTTACCAACCTCTTGAAGTCCTAAAAAAATTTCCCAGATCTCCTGAGTAAATTGGGAGCAGGGGGACCATGGGAGAGGGTTGAAGGGGAAGGGAGAGGCAGGGAGGAGAACAGAGAAAATGTATAGCTCAGTAAAATAAAATGAAATAAAAATTGTTCCCACACACTCCAAAGTTAGGCTGGTTTCCCAAAATTCCCTTAGAAGTTGAGATTTAGGAAAGGTTGCCTGGGCAAGAACAATGGAATGGAATAGAAAGAGTATACCCCATGCATGGTGGTGAGCATGTCAAGGCTGCCTTTATATTGATAAAGGGACATTACAAACACTCCATCTGCATACTCAGGTTGTCACTTACTTGTGGACACACCCAGGGCTTTGTTAAGAGTAGAGGTCAGAGGGAATTTGCCCTGGTCACAGAAAGAGCCAGTGAAGTCATCAAGATCAATGGCCCAGATCATGGCACCTCCAAAATTGTTCTGCTTAAGCCACTGAGTCTGGTTAAAGATAGAAGGTGTAAGGTTAATTTGATTTCCTGAGCCTTGGTGCTGTGATGTCAGAAAATCCAAGGAGCTGACCTTACCTTGACACTGAAGCTTCTGACATTGTCATAGCCAACCCACTCGTTGCCTTTATAGGCAAAGGGCACTTCCTGAGGGGCATCCCAGACCTCAGTGGCTCCATTTTTCAGGAAAGTGCAAATCTTTAAACATCAAGAGATTTAAACCCTTCACATGTTAATTTCATGAAAGAGAGAAAACATTGATTTCGTTCCTTTCTAATCTGCAGTTGGGGTTACCTCAATTTTATGATTCAGTTTTGTTTGTGGTAAAAAAAAAATGAGCTATTTTCATCGTTGCAGTGGTAGCGATAGGACCCAGGACATGTACATGATCAGTACAGACTCTATCACTGAGCTACATCACACTTCTAGTCTTCCCTTTTTAAGATAGAATTTCTCTATGCTTTGCTTTGAACTTAGGATCAAACTGCTTCAGCTTCCTAAATGTTCAGATTAAATGAATGACCAACAAAACCTGGGAATATTTTTTTAAAAAGTCATTGTACAACAAGATACTGCTTTGCTTTGTCCTCTGCTACTAGAAATTATAACCAGGGCTGTTTGCATTCTAGGTAAATAGTGTACCACTGAGGTACACTCTCAGATTGAGTTACTTATCAAGTTCTTACATTTTATCCATATTTTAGTACTTGAATATTAGAACCCATAGTAGAATGAGAAATATGTTCATTTGGTTTCTTTCTATGCTAATGTAAATGTTGTTAGTAGCATGATCTATTGCTTATAGGAATATTATTTGAATTAAATTTAGAAGTTTGTTATCCAAACCAATGGCTCCAGGACTGAACTGCTTACTACAGGTAGGTAATAGACAAAATGAACTTTCAGATCCAGGAGACTGTAAACTGAAGGCTATGTACAATGTTGAGTGTGAAATACACAGAACAATAGGCATCCACTCGACTGACCTCATAGTAGGCCAAGAACCCAGCCTCCCTGGTATAGGGTCCAGCAGGGCCAGCACCAGAGGTAGGGGCACCAATTCCATTATTGGAGGGGTTGCTCAGGAGGAAATTGTGTCCATATTCTGGGAATCCAACAATGAGCTTCTCAGCTGGAGCTCCATTGTTCTTCCAGTAATTCATAGCATAATCCTGTAATGGCAGTAGGTTAGGAACAGAACCCAAAGAGTCAATGGTCAGTATTTAATTATTTTAGCTCCCTGTTTTAGCAGGAAAATTATGTGATGTTCATAAACACTGAATTCATTTCTTGATATTTTCTTTCCAAAAACTTTTGATGAAATTATAGTTCATGAGATATGACCAGTAACTTAAGAAGATCTTTATCTAATTTGTACAGTTGCTGAATTTGTGTAAATTGGAGGCCTCATTTCCATATGGTTTACTTTACCCCCAGTCTGCATTCCTGTAGGGTCTTACCACATTGAGGTAAGCATTGCTGCCAGTGTCAGTAGGGTATTTGTAGAGGGGACTGTTCTCTCCTGTGTAGCCATCCCAGGAGCCATGGAGGTCATATGTCATGACGTGGATGTGATCTAGGTACCTGACAGGTAGTAAGAGTTAAACTTATTTAAACATTTCTGATAACTTTATCACATCTATGCAGACTGCAAGACATCTCTAGCATAACCGTAGTGCTTTAATTGTTCCTGCAGAAGTTTAGAATAAGTACACCACTCACTTGGAAAGTTCATGGATCTCATAGCCAGCCTCTATGTTGGAAACGCCAGCAGCTACAGCCGCAGTAATCAACAACCTGGGCTTGTTGTTCTCATTAGCTTCCTTCTCAAAAGCTTCATGAATTTCCTGTAGAACAAGACAAACATATTTGAAGTTAGTTTCAGATATGTATATATAATGAATCCATATTTTCACAGCGTCTTTCTTCTCTAAAGAACTTTCATCTATTTTGTCTGATTTAGTCTATCAATATCTTAATAATTTCAGTAGTATAGATAACATTAATTTTCAAAATTACAGCTATGCAATATGCATGACAGTTGGAAATTTTCTGAAGCTACACTCTCATTGGCACCCTTTATCTAGTTTTCAGCAGTATAGAAAGGTGCTTCCATTCACCTTACAACACCAACATATCATTCAATAAAGTACTGAATTAGCAAGTGAGGAAGGGGCCATGTCTGGGTGACAGATACAACTCAGTGCCAGATGTTAGTTCACCTGCATTCTATATGACTCTCATGTATTTGGAATACTGAGTTGAGCTCTGATAATGACATTATTTGCATCACCAGAGGATATTCTAGGGATATATCTGAACATTGCTGTGTAGGTTGTAGTTTTTAAAAAAATGAAAATTCTACTGGAAGAAGAAGAATATAAGCAGATTGTTTTGTCTGTCTTCAAATAGTAAACACAGATATTGTAATATCTATGGTTTTATTCTCTATCACTTCATTGAACAGAATCTAACCAATGATTATATATTATAATTTATAGTCATGTTTCAACTAAGAAAAGAGGTGCCATTTCTGATCTTTGGAGCTATTCAACAAAAACTAAAGTGAACCGTGTAAATATTTCAATGGTTAAAGTGCTTACCAGGCAGGCAGAAGGACCTGCATTCAAGAGTTCAATTCCCACAGAATGCACATAAAATGTTTAAGCAAATCAACATGTGGCACATTTTTATTAATCTTGGTGCTGACGAAACAAGACAGAAAGATCCCTAGAGTTCACTGGCCAACTGGCCTGTACTACTCATTATTTTTAGGATCCTGAGAATCTGACTCAAAAATCAAGATGGACAATGTCTGAGGAATGATACCCCACATACATGTATGCAACATATATACACACACACACACATAAAATGTTCATGTTCACATGTGTGAGTACAAGCACATGTAATGACCTCAGTATCCAGTCTCACCTTCTACCTTCTTTGAGGCAGTTCATTTTGTTCTTTGCTACTATGTTTGCCAAACTAGCTTGTCCACATGATTCCAGGGATGCTCGTGTCTTTGCCTCCCATCTCTATAGGAGCCCTGGGATTGCAGATGTGCATTAATGCATTTGGTCTAATGTGGGCTCTAGAAATTTGAACTCAGGTTCTCATGCTTTGGACAGAAAACATTACCTACCGAGGCATCTCACTAGTCCAAAATTGAAGGTATTATGAAGCCAGTTGATGACCTGATTGTAAACAGATGTTTTCCTGTCCCAACCACTTAATCCCAAATAACCAAACCGGAGGATTAATATTATTCAAAAGTGCTCAGACAATAGCTCAAGCTTGTTCCTAACTAACTCTTACTCTTTCATTAATCAATAACTCTTATCTCTGTTTAGTTATGTGGCCTGGTACCTTTTCTCAGTCCGACATTCTAATCTTGCTTATCTCTGGTGACCCTGTGTGTCTGCCCTTCCTCTTCCCAAAATTCTACTAGTCTGGCTCTCACACTCAATATCTTCCTTCCCAGCCATCAGCCAAGCAGCTTTTGATTAGCATATGAGAGTAATAGTGTAGAAAAGATTGTTCTTCAGAACCTGATGCATGAATTGATGAAGAAAATAAATTATATTATTATCTAAAACTCATGTTGTGGTGAGGTCACTGAAAGGTCAGAAAATGGACAGGATAATTTCACGAGCTTGGTCCAGAAATTTCAAAAAGAAAACCATCGTCTCCAGCCAACTGCTAACTAGAAGTGCCAAACAAAACCACAGCACTACCTCATCCTAGACTGCCGACTATAAAACTGTGATCAACCAAGACTACCTTAACTTTTGTGTCCCTCAATTTTACAGGCTTGATTTTCCTGGAGGAGATTGTATGACAGGAAAGGATGTGTTTAGTAGGTGCATAGTCTGGACTTCACTCATTCACACAGTGGAAACTACACACCCAGAAGTTTCATACTAAGATATTCACTCTTGAACATCAAATACTTCTCCAAATCAGAAACAACTCCAACACGCAGCCTACTTGCTAATCTGTTTGTGGACCTCTATTCACTGCTTCCACTTCCAATGTACTCAAAGAAAGCAAGTTTTCTTATTGCTGTGGTGTAAAGGGTCAATTTATTCACTACCAATTTCTTTCCCAATTTGACAAACATAATAACTGTTGCTTTTACCATTCCATTTATTTTTCCTTAGCAGTTATATACACTTGCTGATGAGCTCAGTAGTGTTTTTTATTGTGACCTCTAGATTGGTAATTATTCAATTACTTGTGGTTATTCCACATGTGACATATGCATATTCAAAGCTAAATTAAAAATCTTATTATTTTTCTTATCTATACCACTTCCACTACAATAAAATTAGTCTTCAGAATCAAAAAACTAGGAATCCTTTCTACTTCAAACCCAATTCTTACTGATATTTGTTCTTTTTATAGATCTCTGTATATTCTCTTCTTCTTCCAGTGTTAAGGCCACTAGTGGGACCTTGGTCACCTCTTGCTTCACTTACTTCTTTGAACTTATGCTTTATCCTGCCTCTGCACTCCCAATTCATGATTCATAGTTAATCCAAAAATAACCATTCCAAAATTACAAGCCTTCTCATATTTATTGGTCAGGAAATCTTTCAAAGATCTACATTGTTCTTAGGTAAGTTCAGAATTCTTTAACTTAATAAAAAAGTCTCCACATGATCTGATTCTTGCCACCTATTTATTCTCACAGGCTTGAAACTCGTTCCCCACTTGCACACACAAATCTGTCTTCTCTTGTGTGATTTCCACCCTCACTGAATTGGATAACACCAAGTTCTCTCAGTGAGGTCCAGCATCACTTGATCTAGAAAACTCCTAGCGACTTTGCCCAACAGCAGAATAAGGTAACTCCTCATTTGGTTTTGGATTCTGTAGATCATTATCACCACAGTATTTATCAAAATGTGCTAGAGTTATTGCTTATGCTTCATTCTTCAGATATGTGTTCTTTAAAGTCAAGATTGTGCCTTATCCTTGGTTTTGCTTTTACCAAATAACTGGCACAGAGCATAGATTTCTCAATAACAGTAGACAGTTTTGAGCAATAACTCAGTAGCAGACAGCACAGGTATTTGTGACACTCACTAGCTGTGTGATGGTCAATATACTTACATATTTTCAGTGCCTAAGTTACTTATCTGTAAATGAGGACTATAGCATGAAAATGGCGCCCACGTGGATAACTGCATCCACAGAAAGCCTGAGAAAGCTTGGGAAAGAATAGAGTAAAGCATGTTTTCTTGGTAGCAGCAATTTCTCGGGTCTGCTCTGCTTGCTAGAGGCAAGCAAGCGCTCTCATCTAAGAGAGGCTTCCTCACTCAGCTTTAGCTGCAAAACCTTGCAGCTCTTTTAAGAGGTCCTGCCAAGAAACACTTAAATGGTGTTGATGAAAAGCCGACCGCATGCTTTTCAGTTTTCAGCTATAGTAGGAAAAAAGCTGTGCTGTTTTAAAATGCTGGCTTTCTGGGTTGTCCTGCCAGGGCAAACTCTGACTTTTTCAGGCAGGCGGTCCGGCCAGGGAACATTTGAATGTGGTCTGTGAGCAGAATGCTGCAGCTTCTTGCTGGCAGGGACCTTGAAACGCTATAGAGTTGTGGCACTGAACACAGCTACAGCCAGTAGCTCAGCCATGAGGCTGAAATCTCAGAAAGCTAAGAAATGGACTGGATCCAGCCATCAAAGCCACGGCTTTTATCCTACCCATATTGCTTGGTAAATTAAAGAGTCGTGTAGTCAGAAAAAGAGAGATATACAGTAAAGATAGATTCAAAGACAAAGAAAACCTCGAAATGGTTTACAGTGTGTTAAAAATATATGCAGGCTTGAAAAAAAGGGGTTAAATTTCTTAAAATAAAAAAGAGAGTAGTTGGGTGTGGTGGTACACACCTATAATCCCAACACTTGGGAGGCAGAGATAGATTGACCTCTGTGACTTCAAAGTATGGTATCACACACCTTTAATCCCAAAGCTTGGGAGGCAGAGGCAGACAGATCTCTGTGAGTTCAAGGTGTAGTAGCACACACCTTTAATCCCAGCACTGGGGAGGCAGAGAAAAGCAGATCTCTGTGAGTTCAAGGACAGCCTGGTCTACACAGTGAGTTCCAGGACAACGATACACAGAAACCCTGTCTCAAAAAGCCAAAAATTAAAAATAAAAGAAATAGAGTTTAAAATAAAGCCGCATAAAGATGGAAAATTCACAGAGAATCTTGATACTGTGTGTTATTATGCTCTCTTTGAATTGTTTGAATGCTGAGGAAGGAGCAAAGGCTGCTAAAAGATATTTGCTTATAAATGCTGCTGAATTAATCCAAGATAGGTATTCTGAAAATACCTTGACTTCAAAATTGAAGTCAAAAGATATGTTACTTTGGAGAACAGATTTTGCTTTTGTTTCCACAGAAAATGAGAGGCTATGGATTCATTCTGAGTTAAGAAAAATCAGGTGTGATCAAGGAAGACCACCTGAGAAATCTCCGGCAGGAATAGATGGCCCGGATGTCTGAGTTCTACATCTAGAACAGATTCAAGATGCTGCCTGAGATGATGAAGACTCACAGGATACTCCAGTCAGGACTTGATCATAACTCTAAATTTTCTTTAGGTCCCCATAAGATTATCATTGCCCCCAACCAGCTGGAAGTAGCCTGGAATACTACGCCCACATTCCCAAAAAATGGACTATGGATATTTTTCTTTGTTTAAAAAAAAAGGAGGGAGGAGTGGTGCGGGAGAATTGTCTGTATTCTGTCAATCATGATTTAAATAAATGCTGATTGGCCATTAGCCAGGCAGGAAGTATAGGCAGGAAAACCAGACAGGAAGTAGAGGCAGGGCTATGAGAACAGGAGAATTCTGGGAAACAGGAAGCTCCCTGGGCATTCCTGCCTGGACCACTGAAGAAGCAGGATGTGACCTGCCCCACTGAGAAAGATACTGAGCCATGTGGCTAACATAGATAGGGATAATGGGTTAATATAAGCTACAAGAGCTAATGGGAGGCCTGAGCTAATGGGCCAATCAGTTTATAATCTTCTGGAGACCTCTGTGTGATTTTCTTTGGGACCTAATGACTGTGGGACCTGGTGGGAGGACAGAAACCAACCAGGCCTTCATGCTACAGAGGAACCTAGTGCTTAGTGAACCTACATAATAGAATAAATGTTAAGATGAAATAAATTGTGGTTCTGAAAACAGCATATAGAGTAATGTCTAATATATAGTTTGTTCAAGGAGTGCATGGTATCTTAAGCACCTTTACTATGCTAAGATTCCATAATTATCAAGTCATATTTGGTTCTACTATGCAAGAACCCAGTTGTCCTTGGGAAAAATAAGCTTTGAATTACGGGGATACCACCTCTTCCCATTTTTCTCACCTTCACCAGGACAGTGAAGAGATGCTTGTCCTCTGAAGGGCTTCCACGAGAGCCTGGGTATTCCCAGTCCAGATCCAGTCCATCAAACCCATACTGGCGCAGGAATTTGATGACTGAAGTGATGAAGGTTTTGCGGTTCTGGGAAGTGGAGACCATGGTAGTGAAGCTGAGACAAACCAAAATAAGGCAGAATAAGATCTTGACATTCTTTACGTACCAGAATAAAAACAGTTCGCAGTTCAATTTCTTCCTCACTGTCCTTACCCAGGACCTGATTGAGAATTAAAGTACATTCCAGGGTTCTCCTAGTCTCTCTTTGCAATTATTACTCTTGCTAGTCACAGTATCTCAGAATCCACATTATCCTATCATTTATCCTCACTTTCAACTTAGATGGAGGGTTTTTGCAAATTGCCTTGTTGATTTTCATGCCTAACCAACTTAGTTCACAGACAATGCTGTGTCTTCAAATACTCCCCAAGTTCACATGTATTCAAGTAAGTCTTGTTGGTATACCTGGTCTCCTTTTACTTTTTCAGGAAGACAGACAAAAGATATACACAACCTCCATCAGTCCTTGTGCCCTCCATATACTTTATGACGAGGCTTCTTTAGAAGCAAGCAACTAAAACTCAGAGGATTGCATCCCAAGGCATCAATCCAAATTTATCCCTAGGAAAGCCACAATAGTCATCCTAAAGTTTTCTAATAAGAATTATGATCTTTCATGGTAATTTATTAAGTTAGACCTTAATTTAATGGAGTTCCTTAATATTCATTTGGAGCTTTGAAATCTAAAAGGGCAAGAATCATGCTTGAACTACATCACTTTTAATGAACAATTGCTTTTCTAAAGAGAACTTACGGGGCAGATCCAAAGTTCCAGCCTCCAATGGCCAAGAGGGTTTTCAATTTGCTATTCCTTTAAAGAAAAAAAAAACAGAGAAATTTTTAAATTCATGGGTCCTGCCATTTAAAAAAGCATTGCTGTTTATAGTATTGTGTCTGCTAAAACTATTCAGAGTAGGGTTGGTGTCGTACTATCTGCTGTAGAGTTATTTGAGGTATTTTCTTCCACTGATGAAACTTTATTACCACCATAAATGAGGTTAGAGCCCCTCAGAGAAATCAGAATTATGCAACTCTTCAGTTTTATTGTCTTGTCCTAGCAGTATTTGTACTACATATAATTTAAAAGCATAATTACATCCTTGCTGTTTCATCAGATAAAGTGTTGAATAAGCTAAAGTGTAATTACTTTATTACACTTTATAATAATTAATATAAAATAATTGACTTTACAGACATAGATGGGAGTGGTGATTATGAAATTTCTGAATCATAAGAATTAAGTTCAAGGGATGTGAGATGAGATGAAAACTCTAGCTTTATTTTCCTTTCCCCTAAGATTCTGACAATATTACTTTAGGGCAGTGGTTCTCAACCTTCCTAATGCTATGACCCTTTAATACAGTTCCTCATGTTGGGGTGATGCCCAAACATAAAGTTATTTCATTGCTACTTATAGCTGTAATATTGCTGTTGTAAACTGTATTGAAAATATCATATATTTCTAATTGTCTCAAGAATGCTACTCCATTGATGGTGGGAGTGCAAACTTGTAAAACCACTTTGGGAAACAATATGGGGATTTCTCAGAAAATAAGGAAATAATCTAGCTCAAGACCCAGCAATATCACTCTTGGGCATATACCCAAAGGATACTCAACCCTACCACAAGGACATGTGATCAACTGAATTCAAAGGAGCATTATTCATAATAACCAGAACCTGGAAACAACCTAGCTACCCCTCAACTGAAGAATGGACAAACACAATAAAGTACTGCACAACAGTAAAAAATAATGACATCTTGAAATTTGTGGACAAATCTAGAAAAAGTCCCATTGAGTGAGGTAAACCAGGCCCAGAAAGATAAATATAATATGTACTCACTAAATAAGTGGTTTTTAGACAGAAAGCAAATAAAAACCAACCTATAATCTACAACCCCAGAGAACGTAGACAACAAAGGGGACACCCAGAAGAGACATACAAGGACCTGCATAAGAAGGAGAAGAAGGCAAGATCTCCTGAATAACTTGGTCGCATGGAGGTCATGAGAGAGGGTGGAAGTGGAGGAGAAAGTGAAGGGAGTGAAGAAAAATGTATAGCTCAAGAAAAACAATGAAAAGGAAACCCCTGTGAGAGGGACATTCAACTCTCAAAGGAATAGCAACCCACAGGTTGAGAACCTCTGCTTTAGGGTGAAGACAGACATTTTTATCAAGAGATCCATGTAATTTTGATTCAAATAACCAATGACTGGAACAGATGCTCAGCCATTATGAGCACATGTTGCTATTGTAGTGAATTAAACTCTAGTTTGCAAGAACTCACATCAAGTGATTCCCAACCCAACTAAGTATCTGTAATTCCAACTCCTGGGGATCCAATGTCAACTTTTGGACTCCCAAATACACATGAACTTGGTTACACAAAGACACACACGTGCACATATAAAAATAAAATAAAAACTTTAAAGAAAACCAAGTTTATGCTATCAAAATACAGCAAACCCTTCTATTCTTGGCCTCAAACATTTCTAATTTTAAAATCCTCTGTTCCTTATTTCTTCTTGCAGGGTGTCAAGATGATTTTCAGATTCCTGGGTCATTACAAAAAGACAGAAAAATAAAATAAATTATCAAACACTCATTTTTAAATTTTTTATTAATTTAACTTAATTTTTATTTTATTTAAAATAATTTAATATTTTAATGTAATACATATATATTAATACTGACTGCAGTAGGCAATTTGAAAAGTTATCTACATCCTTGTACTTGAAATGAGGCTCCTGGACCAGAAGCATAAACCTCATGTATCAGATATTAAAAAACATAGTCTAGTCCACAAACAGAAGAAGTTGTTTGAATACTCTCTCCTACCATATTAAAAAAAAAATACTCAAATTGCATTGATGAACTAAATATAAGACTCAAAACTATAAGACTATTAGAAGAAATATAGGGAACATGGGGAGAAGTTCATGATAGATTCACTAAGCAGTGGTCTCTTTGTGGGGGTATGGGTTCTTATGACTAGAATGGCTACATTGTGACTGCAAATCACAATGGGTAGAAACTGCAAAATGAACACTAGAGTTACGTAAAGTTAAAGCTACTCTACTACAAGGGAATAAAGGAATTAGGAAAAGGACACAACATGTGCATCATATGGATAGGGCCAGAAAAATCATCCTGAGTGATTACCTCAGACCCACAATGACAAATATGGGATTTATTGACTTATAAAGGGATATTAGCAATTAAGTAAATGATAACCATGCTACAGCCCATAGACCCAGAGAGGCTATGTAAAGAAGAGGATTCTATGGAAGATGCAGGCATCTCCCTGGGAGGGGAAATAGAATAGGTTTTGTGGGCAGGTTAAGGTTGAAGATGGGAGTGGCGAAACCATGTAAGAGAGAGATGGGACAGAGAGGGAGCATGTGGGTAGAGCCAATTGTGTTGCAAGATAGTTGATTACTCTGTGTAAAGATATGTCACTGTGATTAGTTTAATATAAAGCTAAGTGACCAATAACTAGGCATGATTTTCAGGGCAGAGAGAATGCTGGGAAGAAGAAGGGTGGAGTTGACAGCCAGATGCAGAGGAAGCAGGTGATGAGGGAGATGAGGTAACAAGCCATGAGCTATGTGGCAGAACATAAATTAAAAGAACTGGTTAGCTTAAGTTCTAAGAGCTAGTTAGAAACAAGCCTAAGCTTTTGGCCAATTATAATTAATAAGTCTCAGTTTTGGCACCCTCTCCTCTGCTGCCTGAATACCTAGCTGGGGACATGCCCGTGGACACCTGGGATCCCCAGGGCCAAGTATCTTGTCAACCCTAAAATGATTCTCTTAATGTAGATATCTTATTCCCTTCTCCAATGTCCACCTTTCTTCCATCTTCACCCTCCCACTCCCCCAAGCTCTCCCCAGTCCTTCTCCCTTCTCC
>PVIU01020565.1:0-33705 GCA_004026605.1 Ondatra zibethicus
TTTTGGTTGGGAGGTTTTTGATGACAGCTTCTATTTCCTCGCGACTTATAGGTCTATTTAAATTGTTCACCTGGACTTGATTTAATTTCGGTATGTGGTATTTATCTAAAAAACTGTCCATTTCTTTTACATTTTCCAATTTTGTGGCATACAGGCTTTCGTAGTAAGACCTAATGATTCTTTGAATTTCCTCAGTGTTGTTATGTCCCCCTTTTCATTTCTGATCTTGTTAATTTGAGTGTTCTCTCTCTGCCTTTTGATTAGTTTGGATAGGGGTTTGTCGATTTTGTTGATTTTCTCAAGGAATCAGCTCTTCGTTTCATTGATTCTTTGGATTTTTTTCTGTGTCTCTATTTTGTTGATTTCAGCCCTCAGTTTGGTTATTTCCAGCCTTCTATTCCTCCTGGGTGATTCTGCTTCTTTTTGTTCCAGAGCTTTCAGGTGTGCTGTTAAGTCACTAATGTGTGCTTTCTCTGTTTTTTTTATGTGGGCACTAAGTGCTATGAACTTTCCTCTAAGCACTGCTTTCATAGTGAAGTGACTTAAATATTTAAGGATTATAATCCTGCTTTTAAAACAACGGTTCAAGAGAAAGTTTCAAGAAAATAATGGCCAATTAATACCAGATTCATTATTTATGATAAGAAATAAGTAGCTTTTAGAAATAACTTAACTATGCCTTTGGATGAACTCATTTTCACAGAGATGATCTTGAATATTTAAGGATGAATATTCAAATTACTTATGATATGCTATGAAATTTTACACTATTTTACAGTGCATTTATTATAAGATGATTTTTCTTCTGATATCAAACTTGCACAGGTAAAAAGCCTTGAAGCATGAGGACCATGGGAGAGGGTTGAAGGGGAGGGGAGAGGAAGAGAGAGGAGCAAAGAATAATGTATAGCTCAATAAAATCAATTTAAAAAAGCTTTTTCTGTTTCATTATTATTCATTTTATACATTAGAAAGCAGGCTGTGCATAACTTCACAGTTCATCAGATCACAGTCGAGCACAGTCTGGGAGATCCTAGGGAGCACCGCTGCCAAAGGAGAATTCTAAAGTCATCTCCATAATAAAACTTTTTGTTATAATACCAAAAGGACAGAAAATCAACTTAGGGACAATGAAGTCAACAAGAATAGGGAAAATGTTGCTTTAAATCCTTGATTTTTAAAATGACAAGAGTAATATGATGGAATGTGGTATTTAAAGGACAGGTGAATTCAATGGACTTTTAAATTTGGGGCCAGAAGACGTTTTTCTCAGCAGAAAAATTAAACTCAACTGTTCCAGAAAAAAGGTTTCTGAAAATAAGATATCCAATACAACATTTAGTACAAAGTAACTTGGCAAGATTAGAGGGCCCCTGAAACCAGAAACCCATCCAATCTAAGCTCCCTGCTACACTGCTCAAGTTTTTGAACAATGAGTATGTTATTTATTATGCATGCAAATTGAAACAAATGATGCATCCCCAGAGGAACTCTGGGGACCACTTTCCACTCATAGGCTTACCCATGAGGCCTATACTTTATAGATGTATATGCTAATTAAGACAGTAACAAACTCCTTGGTGAATAAAGTGCATAATATATTTGCAGGGCTTTACTTCTCTGAATTCTGGTCTCTCAAATGTAACTTTATTCACTCTTCTTCTTCGTATATTTGAGACAAGTTAGTCTTCTTGATGTGACTAGCTGGATTGCATGACATTCTTGGGGGACAAGGGGGTAAAAAGGAAAGTCTATTATATATGATCCACTATCAGGGATCCTATCAGGCAAATTTACTGTAATTGTGTAAGAAATGCAAATGCCAAAAGCAAGTGTCACAGGCCTCCAAAGAAATTCGAGCTAGGGAAGTTGCTTTCTAATATCAATCCAAAGAGCAGCTAAGAAAGCCATTCTTGCTCTTAGGAAAAGTCTATGTAAAAAAAGAGATGGAGAAACACAGAATTAAGTGTCTGACAATCAAAATGAATTCATAAAAGTCATCAGGTAAGAATGAATCCTAGCAACTTATCACAGAGAAGACACGTTTAAGCTAATAGCTCCCCATCATTTGCCATGTTTGATGAATTTCTCTTCCACATATGTAGCTTTACTCAGTTCTTAATTACTGCATATTAAAAGCAGAAATACAAATGCTTTTTATTTCTTTAATTCTAAAGCACAAAAAGTGTGTATAACTGTGAAATTAATGATAGAGTGATTACTCTTCAGTTTTGCATATGTATGAGAGTGTTACCCAGCTTAAGTTCAACCCATAGGCACACCAAGAAAAGAGAATGTTTACAAAACCTACAAAAGTAGAATTAAAGCTACTCTTTCATCAGAATTATAGATGAATAGGTCAACAGAATTATCTCATTATGTTCTAGCACTGTAGGTAAACGATGGCTTGTGTTATCTGGCCATATCTTAGCAGCTTGGGGATGCAACTGGACAAATCATATAATTGATTAAATATGAACTGGGAAAATAATCCCCTCACCTAGAGATTGGATTGCTATAATCACATCCAACTAATTTCTAAGATAAAAATCAGGGGATTGTGAAGGCAAGGGCACGAACAGCTGTTTCAACAAATGTAGTGCTAGCGAGGTGCTTAGAGAAATTTGTGCAGGTTCCAGAACTTACTGCAAATGCTCAATACCAGGTCGGGCAGGAGAAAGGCTTTCCACCTGTTCGCGGGCTTTCCAGACGTTGCCGCCAGAGGAACTGAGTATAGAAGTGAGAACGAGTTACCAGGAAAGTTTAAATTAAAACTTAAGAAAATTGCATGCTATAGGGTCATAAAGGACCAAAGATTAAATGTGTCATCCCCATCCTTAGCTCCACACCACACAACCCTCACAAAGAGAACAGAGAGGAATCTAAGAGCTGGAAGGTATTCTTCCCCAACAAGCTTGCATTTGGAGCCTCATGTTTGGAAAAAAAAAAAGTGAAATTCAGGAAAAAAAGAAAGTTGTTTCTTCTGAAATGCATAACTTCCTTTGATTTCAACTCAATATGAGTTGATAAGTTTGTTTAGTGATTTTAGGTAAAATGGAACTTCTTGTGTGGAGCATTTTTATGGGAGGGTGATATCAAATTTGTCATAAACATGGTATCACTTCAGGCTCACTGAGAAGGCAAAAAAAATGGACATCTGGAGTTCTGAAGGAATGTCAAGGAATTTGAGCCCTCACATGTCACTCGGGGGAACGTGGGACCATGCAATTGCTATAGAGAGCATTATTAATAACGACCAAAATGTGGGAAAATGCTAATGTGTGCACATCAGTGAAGAGTGGGCAGACAAAACATATCTTTTATGACTGACTACTAGTTAGTCATAAAACGTATTATACTACTACATGGTTGAAACTTGAAAAAATTACATTCTGTGAAAGAAAACAGACAGAGGGCTCCTGCTTCACAAGCATAATTACCTGAGTTCAACTTCCATAATTCATATAAAAGTCCCAGGTATCATGTTATTAGCTTGTAGTCATAGTACTTGGGAGGCAAAGGCAGGGGGATTCTTAGTGATCATCAAATTCTAGGTTCAATGAGAGACCCTGTTTCAGAAGAGGTAGTCAATGTTCCTGAAGATGACACTCAAGGTTGGTCCTCTGGCTTTCACATGGCATGCACATGCAGTTCTATGTATACACACACATACACAGAGAGAGAGAGAGACACAGAGAGACAGACACAAACACTTTAAAAAGAAAGCAGGCACAAAAGGGTACATATTGTATAATTCCATTTTCCTTAAATATTTACAAATAGGCAGACTTATAAAGACAGAAATTTGCTTTGTTGGCCTGAATAACAGGAGAGACAGTGTTTACTAAATGGAGTCAGAGTTTATCTTGAGGACCATGGAAATGTTCTAGAATTATTGATGTTAATTCCTCGACTTTTATATTGAAAACATTGAACTAAATACTTTGAAAGATACTTTTGTATAGAATACCATATAAAGCACATGTCTGTATATCTTAAAACAACCATTTACAGGGTTATTTAGAAAGACATTGTGAACTGAGGAAAGAGCTAAGAATGGTTCATCATTAATTAGGCCAGACCAGTATCAAGGTCTGTTTGGCTCTTCAGCATTTCTAACTAAACGGTATTTAAAGTGCAATGTTGTTTTGAAATACCTGTTCCAAATATAGAAATCTGTAAGGTAGAGTTTTTCATTCTGCAGATGCTAAAGAACTTGAAGAACATATCTGAAGTACTGGGAATGAATATGTTTCCCCCAACAAAGCAGGAATCAAAAAGTCAAAGGGTAAAAGCCATCAGGGTTCAGGGAGGTGGGGGGAGAAGTACCAGACTTTTCTAATGGTTTTTGTATCACAGTAACAACTCAAATTTAGTCTTGCTCAACATAATCTAGACATACAATTTGGGGCATTTTTTGGCTCAAAGACAAGATTGCAAAAGAGATGCGTGAGAATAAAGGAAGGTGAAGAGTAAATCCTGGCCAGGAAGAGGAGCTAGACCCAACAAAAAGGTAATAGGAACAGGCAGCCCGTGACACAGGGTTCCAAGTGTATCAGTGTGGTCTCTTGAAAAGCACAGGTCAAAGGAGAGAAGTGGATGGCGGCCAGAGTGAGGCTGTTAGGCTGCATGTGTAGAACGGAGGCTTTTTGTGGGCCTTGCTGGATGCGTTTCTGTGGAGTGGGAAGAGAAGAAAGCATAACAGCAGTGAGGTCAGAAGCGAGTTCTGTGAAGTAAAAACCAGCCAGGGCATCCAAGAAGAGCAAGAGCCAGGCACAGTAAGGATGGAAATAAGCCAAGAAAGAGAAGGCGAAGAAAGCAAAATAGGCACGGAGCTTTGTCAAGGAGGTAGGCAGAGAAAAAGGCAGAGCTGGGAATCAAGGTAGAATCAGACCTTGGTGTCTGCCAGGTGATAGGGGCCAGCATAGTGCCTGAACCCTAACATTCCCACTTTTTTCTTATTACAAAAGGGTGGGGAAAGTAAAGGGGATAGCAGGTCGGATAGGGATGGGGGTGCCGGGTTCTCAAGGCTGTTTTCTGCTGCTCTGGGGCATTGGCCATCTTTGGGGAACCTGAGAAAACTGAGATGCTGGCCACGTCCTGGGGTAGCTTTTTGTTTTACTGCTGTCCAAACTCTGTGAAACTGTCTGGTGTCTCTTGGACCTGGCAAGGAGCTGGCAGAGCAAGAGGACAAGGTTAAGTTTAGGAAAAAAAATTTTTTTCTTAGGTTTTGCTAATTGAGGGAGGGGGCGTCAAGACCAGAGAAAGGTGGGGAGGCTTATACTATTTAGGGCCTGGTAACTGGTGGGGGGGGTATATCTGACATGCTTGAGGTGAATCCTCCAAATCGACTCCCTGGAACTTACAAGAAGTTTTTGAGTTTGTGAAAACATAAGTTTTAGACACAATAGCATTTCAATTGTTTATAATCTGTACTGAAATTTACATTGTATAAGTGACAGTATATTTATGCCAAAAAAAATAAAGTGACAGATTTTGTTTTGTGCAAAGTATCTTTGAGGTCTATACTTAGTAAACTACCAGAGGGAATTTAAAATCTTCCACTTGTGGTTATGATGATAGTGGTGTAATATGTTTAGTACTCTGTCAGAGTTGGATTAATAGCTTATTAGAACTTTATTGATTAATATTAAGAATTTGAACAGTAGCACAATGAGAGAAATCTGATAACTTGTACAACCCAAAACACTTTCTTATACCCTGGAACATTCTTAGATCCTCACATCTCAAGCTTTTTTATCTTCACATAGGTGACCCTTAAACCACCCGTTTCTTCCCCATCATTATGATGTCACCTTAGCATTGGGGAGAAATCTGTTTTGTGAGTTTGTTTTTTCTTGATTCCTGAAGCAAGGTGAACTGTGTCTAGATTTAGCCTTAGTTCCTGGTGTTAAGCTGGCAAAGCTATGAGTCATCAAACTACATCAGCAATCTTGAGAAGGATATATTTTACCTGAGTTAATGCTTAAAAAATGACAAAGAATTACTTGAGTGGCTACCTAGACACCCACCCCGGGCCCCTCCATGGTCATTGAGGGCAGGTCTTAGAGCGACATCTGCCTTTCAACTGTCAGAGGTAAGCCTAAAGGACCCCAGAAGATCCCACAAGCTTCTGTGTGTAAGGACTCATGGAAGGACTTTACCTTTGTCTTAGGCAACTGAGGCAGTTGATTCCCCAGTGTCCTGTTGTCCACAGTCTGTTCAGGTTTTAGGGATTTAGAATTTAATCTTAGGTAAAGCAGAGTGTGAGATGGGTCAAATGTATAGATCCAGAAGGACAGAGAGGAAAATTAAAACCATATGTGGCTAACATAGCAATGAATTTGTGTGGATGTAATTTGTTACAACAATGGAATACTCAGATTAACATTGCCCCAGTCTTAAAAACAAACCATAAATGAATGTATGTTTCTGGAAAAAATAATATAGAAGGTTTTATAAAGAAAAGTCATTAGCCATTAAGGTTATACAAGAACAGGGCACAACAGCTGCTGATCTTCCAAAGGCACAAAGAGCCCCACCTTTAAAATGGTTGATAGACAAATCCATATGGGTTGTGCAATGGTCTTTTACAACAGAGAAACTGCAGGCTTTAGAACAGCTTGGTATAGGAGCAAGTAGATGCTCAGCATATTGAAGAATCAACCAGCCCATGGAATTCTCTTGCATTTGTTAAAAACAAATCTGGAAAATGGAGAGTGGTAATAGATCCAAGAGCTGTTAATAAGGTGATTCAGCCAATGGGTTCTCTATAGTCTGCCATTCCTTTGCCTTCTCTAGTGCCTAAAGGATGGCCTCTTATAGTTATTGATTTAAAAGAATGTTACTTCACTATACTTTTACAAGAAAAAGACAGTGAAAATTTTGCACTTATAATAATTGATAGCCTCCTAAGAGATATCAATGGAAGATTCTCCCATAGGGAATGTTAAATAGCCCCACTCTGTGCCAATATTTTATAAGTCAGCCATTCGAAATGATACGTAAACAATTTCCTGAATCTATAGATTATCATTACGTGGATGACATCTTGCTATCTGATCCAAATATAGATACTTTAGAAAGAATATTTGAAGAGGTAAAGAAAATTTTGCCTCATTGGGATTACAAATTGCTCTTGAAAAAAATACAAAGAGGAGATTTTATTAATTATTCAGGCTATAAAATAGATTTACACAAAAGTAGACCCAAAAGGTGCAAATTGAGAGAAACCAATTGCTGACTCTTAATGACTTCCAAAGACTGCTAGGAGACATTTCCCATGTATGGCACACTATTGGGATAGGTTCCGCTGACCTAATTAATTTAAACAAAACCTTAGATGGTGCAAGGACTTAAACAGTCCCAGGGAATTATCAGTTGAAGTTGAGAGAGAATTGACTTTGATTGAGGAGAAATTACAGAAGTCATATGTTGATTGTGTGGATCTGGATTTTAACTGCATTCTGGTCATACTGCCCTCCAAACATTCTCCTACAGGAATTTTAATACACAGGGAAGATATTATCTTAGAATGAATCTTCTTACAATATAAACTGGGTTAAAAAAAGTAAAAACTTATGTGGAAAAGGTCTCTGAGTTAATTCTAATAGGAAAATTGACACTTTGTCAATTAGCAGAAATAGCCCCAGCAGAAATTATAGTACCTTTTAATAATGGTGAAATTGACAAATTATGGAAAGAAAGTGAACCCTGGAAAAGAGCCTATAGTATTTTTGGGGGAGTAATTAATAACAACTATCCCAAAAGCAGGAGAATTTGACTTATAAAGAGAACTTACTGTATCCTTCCTCACATTGTACAGGACACACCAATAACTGGAGTCCCTACATTCTGTACTGATGCAAATAAATCAGAAAAGGCGGGTTACAAATCAGAAAATTTAAGTAAAATGGATTAAATCCCTTATGATTCTGTCCTAAAGTCACAATTATATGCTATTCTCTTGGTATTAAGGGTTTTTAAATAACCTCTTAATATAGTTACCAATTCACAATATACAGAGAGTTGTTTTGCATATTGAAATTGCTGAATTTATACCAGATAATACAGAGTTGACTTTATTATTTATTCAGTTACAAGATATAATCAAGAATAGAACTCATCATATATATATACACACATATATACATATACATATGTATATGTATATAAAACATATATATATATATATAAAACATACATCACATCCCATACTATCTTGCCAGGTCCTCTAGCATAAGGTAATGCAGAAATTGATCAATCTTTGATTGGAAATGTGCTGAAGTCCTCAAAATTTCATAAAAACATCTTGTCTATAGCAAAGGTTTATGAAAAGACTTCCATCATGTGGCAACAAACCAAGAAAATTACAAAGAAAAGTCCTACTTGTTCTTTATACAACCAAACATGACTAAATGCAGGAAGTAACCCAAAGGATACTCAGTGGAATGAAATCTGACAGATGGACATGTTATATTTTGAAGAATTTGGAAAATTATAATATGTGCACCACACCATTGATACCTATTCACGTCTTCAGTGGGCAACAGCATTGGGTTTGGAAAAAGCTGATTTGGTAATCACACATTTGTTAGGAGTTATGGCCATCATGTCCATCATTATCTCTGTATAAACATGCACAAATATGAACAGGCAATGCTCTAGCATATGTCTCTAAGAGAATGAAACACGTTTTTTTTGCTTATTATAATATAAAGCATATTACAGGTATATCACACTATCCTACATAGTAGAGGCAGTTATAGAAAGATCAAATCGAACTCTAAAGGATATGTTAAAAAAAAAGAAAGGGATGACACATATCCCCAGAAATAGATTGCATAATGCTTTACTAACTTTGAATTTCTAAATGCTAATGAGAAAGGAACAACAGAAAGGTGAGACATTGGCTAGTAGAAAAAACTACAGAGTTAAAAATAGCTGGTATACTTTAAAGTTGTACTGACCTCAGAATGGAATCCAGGACATATGTTACGTTGGGGAAAGTATTTTGCTTTTGTTTCCATAGAAGAATAAAAGCTATGGATACCATTAAAATTGGTTAAAAAAAAAGTCAATTTGAACAAGAGACACCTCGTATTTAGAAGAGATGATTGTTCATCAAACAGCATGGCTCTTCAGTATAAACTAACCTATAATGCTAACAAATGCTTTTCATTTGATCAGATATAACTTGCCAAAAGAGAATCTCCCCAAAATTAGAGTTGGGGAAGGGTTTTATTTCTGTCTTTGGAGGAGAATAAAGGTATCCAGCCAAGGAATCTGAAGACCACAGAACAAATGAGACATCTGAAGTAAAAGGACAAATCACCCAAAAAAAAAAGTTTCAAGAGAAAGAGGAAATTGGTCTATTGGTATGTCACAATTCCAACAGGATAAAATGTCATAAATCTTTCCAAATGTTTGTTTCCCCTCTTCTCTACAGATATATAATGTAAATAGTCTTTTAGTAGTCCCAATCTAATTAAAAATCAAAGCTGGCTTTGGAGTTGGAATGTGACTCCCTCCTTCTCTAAACCTAGGCATACTTATTAAAGTGAAATCCAAAATCTCTGTCTATGTCAAAAGAGTTGCCTGATACAGGACAGAAAAAAACCAAATATTTAATAACTATTATATTGCCACTAATCTCATAATCCTTAGGGGTTTATTTATTTACTTGAGACAGGGTTTCTCTGTAGCTTTGGAGCCTGTTCTGGAACTCGCTCTTGTAGACCAGGTTGGCCTTGAACTCACAGAGATCTGCCTGCCTCTGCCTCACAAGTACTGATATTAAAAGCATGTGCCACCACTGCCCAGCTAAACCTTAGGTTTTATATTGACTCTAACAACTTTTCTTAAGACGTAAGAGTTATAAGATTAATATCTACCTGTATCTATTTTAAACTTTTTGTCATGATATTTATGGTCATATAGAGTACTAATTCTAGAAAAAGATTTCATCTACCTTCCTATATATGGTTTTGGGTTTGAGTCTCTATCAGTTTTCTGCAGTGAACCAAAACAACTTGTTATTTCCGTAACCAATAACAAATTGTAACTAACCTTCCTAAACAATGGCAAATATCTATAACACATTGAATGACCAAAAACCACCCATCCTACCTCTTAGGAATGTGGATGTTGTTTTCTTAAATTCATTTGCTGCTGTCTGGGAGTGATGACATCTTTAGGGGATCCTGAAAAAAAATTTTGGTTAATTTTCAAGTCCTGAGAGAGGTAGCTTTATCATTTGCTGTCTAGTCTCTGCATATTGGGACAGTGCAGGGCTTGTCTCACTGGTAAGAGTAGTCTATGACGTTGAATCATCTCAGTTAGCCATCTCAAAATTGGAGGAAAGTAGAACAAAGGAGATTAGATTCAGAGTTCCTGTTTTGAAAAGAAAAAGAGGGGATACAGATATGATAAAATGGTAGGCTATTGAATCTACTCTGGAAGAAAATAAGGGAGGATATATATATGATAAAATAAAAAGGTAGATTACTGAATCTACTTTTAAAAAGCAACTACTTGTTTTAAATGTTTAAATTGGATTGAACTTTTGTATGTTGTATTCAAATTTTGTATATTGATACAAATTTGAGATTAATTTTGTTAGAACATACTGTACATACATTTCTACTCTTGTTCAAGGTATTGTACCTATACAATTCATTTAACAATGTAATACAAATTTCTAGTCCTTGAAAATTATTATTACCAACTGTTTAGGATAATGAAGAAATGTAGGTTAGTAGTTAATCACTTATTATAATCAAACTTGTAGTCACATTTGGTATTGTTTCAAGGTCAAAGAAAGATATATTTTAGATAGACAAGTCATCTTCAAACACTTCAGAGATCTACAGAATATGGTGCAGGGATCCATACGCTTGCATCCTCGCAGTTTGGAGGTAAACAAATTCCATATTTGGCAATGCTTCAGGACTGAGCGTCCAGGCGCTTCCCGCACGCGCAAATAACCTAGGTGTCCCTAACCAATCCTGAGGACTCTGGTGCCAGCGGGACTTAGCAGCCAATCAAGGCGCGAGTTGTGTCACATCTCCCTATATAAGCAGCCGCCATTTAGACCTCGCCCTTCTCGACTCCCTCTCTCCCTTCAACCTAGAGGCTCTCTTGCCTCCCGTTTTTCCTCAACCGAGTTCTCTCCAATAAAGCGTGATCCGGGAAGAATCCTGAGTCTGGCTGTTCATTCCGCTGGTCGGGGGTCAGCCAGAATATGGCATTTAAGATGTTTTAATAGCATAGGGTTTTTTTTTTATGACAATCAGACATGTCTGCTTCTGGCAGCACCAATTTACTTCAGAGAAAATAATGGGCATTGAAGAAACTCTACATGGAGTTTACTTTCTTTGTGGCAAAAGTAAACCACAGAGCAAGAAAATGCCCTTGCCTCAACACCTGACAGTATCCTGTCCTTATTGGACAAGCAGGACACTAAAGAAAGTGACTGCCAAACATTGTCAAGACAAGGAGAGATAGCCCTTCAGAATATGTTGCTTCACAGAAAAGTCTGTTGGATATGCTAGGCATGTAGACCAAAGATGGATGCCCTAATGTTGCAGAGGAACCTTGGGTGATTTTCCAGGCAGCCAGATGTTTCTGTCATTTCTCACATTTTTTGGAAATCGCTTACTTGCACTTCCTGCTTACTCAGTTAATATTATTTCCTTCTTGGGTCTCTGAGGGAATTGAAGACTAGATAGCTATAGTTATAGTTTTCCTTGTTTACCAGACACAGAAAGCAAGTTATGATAGAAAGTAAATTATGTATAAGACTTTGGACTCACCAAGATAGAATAGATATGGAGTATTTTCTCTGAATTTGTCCAATGCAAATGGACTAGAAATTGTTGGTACGTTTATTGCCTGTATATATTGCATACAGTTATTATACTTATTGTATATAGTTTTTTATATTAGTTATAGCCTTTTTTAAATTTTAGGAAAAAAGAGGAAATGTAGTGGTATTTTATTTGTGTTTTAATAAATAAAGTTTTCTTGAAGATCAGAGTGTAGAGCTAAGCCACTGGAGACCAGGGGGGAGGGCACACACCTTTAATCCCCAAACACAAATGGACTGGACATCGTGAATGTAATTCTTGCCTGATAATTGTTTTTATAAGTATAAGTTTTACTGGGTTAGAATTAAAACCTTCCCTTTTTATTTAGGCAAAAAGGGGGAGATGTGGGGCATTTTGATTGCACTCTGACACAGCCAAGACTGACCATAAGGTTTACTTAAATCAGAGGGTAGTACTAGCTACCAGCACAGAAAAATTAACCGTAGAAGTTTTGAAAGACCAAAGACATATAGAGAAACACAGGAGGTAGTAGGATGTGGCTTAGAAAGATTTTTGTCCCTTTTGGATCAAGGAAGGAGAGAAGGTAACTGGTCACTTCTCTGAAGTTTCTCTGATCATTCATTTTCTTACCCAGAGTTTTTCTGACTCTCAAGTTTTTATTGATAACGAATAACTAGATAAACACTTTACTATAGCCTTTGTTTGTTTGTTTGTTTTTTGGTTTGTTTTTTTTTTTGAGACAGGGTTTCTCTGTATAACCCTGGCTGTCCTGTAACTCACTCTGTAGATGATGCTGGCCTTGAACTCACAGAAATCTGTCTTTCTCTGCCTCATAAGCACTGGGATTAAAGGTGTGCACCACCACCACCTAGTTTAGAATTTATTAAATGACCTACTTTTAAACTGGTTTTAGTTAAATGTGGCACACCTTGATAGAGCTGACATTGAATTGATTCATTCTTTGCTATCTTGTTCTAATCATTTTATGGTTAATTATTCTGGTTAGTGTGGGACATTTTCTTTAGTGATTAGATTATCTTGAATGGAAAAATGGATGGGAGGAATTGGTTTTTTTTGCGTATGACTGCTTCCTTCATGTTAATTAACTTTTTTGAGTAGCTAGTATTATTTATTAATAAAGACGTATTTCCTCTGTTTAACATAATGTCTATGTACAGATGAAAGGGAAGCTCATCCCTTCTTCCGTTTCTTAGGTTGATCTATGCCTTAGACAAGACTTCGTGCATTATCACCAGATGTTGGCCGACATTGACCATTAAGATCCCTAGGGAAAAATTCCACAGTTGTTTTTCATCATAAGCCCATCCGTGTTACATCTGTTTGTTAGGAAAATGTGTCTAAAATCTGTCCTAAATCACCCTGCATTAATGTAATTTTATTTCCTCTACATGTGACTGCTGTTGATATGAAGAACAGTTGCTCACTGTCATCTGTGTAAGGTCTTTCACATGGATCTACTTTGTACCTCAACTTAGGTTCCTGACTGCTGCAAGAGGCTTTTGTAGAAACGTTTCATATTTGGTTTGGAAAGAGGTATTCTGTCCACTTACTGGATCGCTACGACCCAGGGTTATTAGAGTTAAGCTGCTTTTGTCCTTTATACTGAGAATCAGGACCTGATCTAAATTCGCACATTTATAACGTGAGGTTGTAGTTAAAATTTTGGCTGATATTAGGATGTTTGTATAACAACTTAAAGTATGTACTCCAGCATGATCAACAAAAAAAAAAAATGCACCTTTTTTGGCACTCGGTGATGCTACATGGGAAGGTTGTCTTAGTGTGGTAAAAATCTCAAAGACCACAAAACAGACAAACAAACAAAAAAAAGCTTAATTGTTTAATTAACTAATTAAATTTAATTATAAGTTTAATTGCCAACATTTTAAAATTCAACACACTGAAGAATGGTTATGGCACTCTAAGAAAAGTCCCACATTTCACTTTAAACTGATCCAGCAAGTATCTCTCCAGCCAATCCTTTGTGTGGGTTTTCATGTCTTACCGCGAAATTTTCTGTTGATAGTGCTGGAACACACATTCTAACTTGTTACACAGGCATTCTAATATAAGTCTAAAAATATAAATGCAACCTCATATTTTAAATGTGTGAATTTAGGTCAGATCCTGCTTCTGAGTTTAAATGAAAAAATGAAACAGCTTAATAATAGTAATATTGTGTCATAGTAGGTGTACAGAATTTCTTCTTCCAAATTTGTGTAGCTGGCAAAGATGCCTTCCATTCTGTGGGTTTCTTCTTCGCTTCATCGCTTTTTTAATTGTACCCAAGCAGTTTAGTTTTGTGTGCTCTTCCTTATCAGTTGGTGACCTTAAATCCTGTAAAAATCAGTCCTGACATTCAGAAGGTTCTTTCCTACACCTGTATCTTGTAGGGTTCTGTCTATATTTTCTTCTAGCAGTTTTAGCATCTTAGGTTGCAAGTTGAGGTTTTTGATCAGCTTGGAGTCAGTTTTCATGAGAGTTACAGATATGAGGCTAATTTCATTTTTCTGATGCAGAAATCAAGTTTCTCAAGCACGTTTGTTGAATGCTCTGTCTTTTCCCCAGCATATATTTTTCATATTTTTGTTAAATGTCATATGGCTGTAGCTACATGAACTCATGTGTAAGTGGAGACTTTTCTCCATCTCTTCTCGTCCCATTGGACTGGTTTTTCTTTGCCTAACTGTTCCCTAGTAACTACCCAGAGGCTTAATATCAGTTACAATCGTTTGGCCAGTGGCTCAGGCTTCTTATTGGCTAGCTCTAAGTATAAATTAACCAATTTCTATTAGTTTATATTTTACCATGAGGCTTATGGCTTGTTACCTCACATTTCTTGGTACCCCAGTAGTTACATGGTGTCTCCTCAACTCTGCCTTCTCTCTCTCTCTCTCTCTCTCTCTCTCTCTCTCTCTCTCTCTCTCTCTCTCTTTGGATTTCCCACTTGGCTTTACTCTGCTAAGCCATTGGCCAAAACAGCTTTATTCATCAACCAATAAAAGCAACACATATGCAGAAGGGTATTCCACATCACTCATGTTTGGGTTTTCTATTTTGTTCCATTTGATACCATGGCTATTTTGGTACAATTGTACTGTTTCTTTTACTATAGCTCAACAGTACATCTTGAAATCTTCAATGGCAATCTCTTGTACTACTGTTCTTTGTTGCTCAGTATTACTTTGGCTATCTGTGTCTTTTCTGGTTCTATATGAATTCTAGGATTGTTTTTCTATTTCTGTGAATAATGTTCTTGTTGTTTAGACTGAGATTGCATTGTATCTGTACATTGCTTTTGGTAAGGTGGTAATTTTCATAATATCAGTTCTGCCAATCCATGAATATGGGAGCTCTTTCCATTTTCTAATGTCTTCCTCTCTTTCTTAAGATATTTGAAGTATTCAAGAGGTCTTTCACTTCATTGGTTGTATTTATTTCAAGATATTTTTATTGTTTTTGATGCCATTAAAAATGAGACTGTGTCATATCTCTTTCTCAGCATGTCTGTTTATGATATAGAGAAAGGCTATTGATTTCTGTAAGTAGAATTTTGTGCCCTGCATTATGTGGCAAGAAGCTAAGGAGATTATAAAGTGATGCCCTACTTGCTCTTTATATAACCAAATACCGCTACCTGCAGGGACCAACCCAAAGTGTACTCAAAGGAATGAAATCTGGCAGATGGATGCCCCAATGGTACAAAATAACTTTGGTTGACTGTCCAGGAAGCAAGATGTCTCTGTCACTTCTAGAGTTTTGGAAGTTGCTTACTTCTTGTTTACTTAGGTAATATTATATCCTTCTGGAGTCTTTGATGGAGTTGAAGAATGGATAGTTATAATTATAGTTTTATATGTAATTCTACTATGTTAAAGTGAAAGTCTTTCTTTTTTGTTTAAACAGAAAAGGGGAAAAGGTGTTGGAGGTCCTTCTGTATTTGTGTTGCTTTCATTGGTTGAATAAAGAAACTGCCTTGGCCTTTTGATAGGGCAGAACTTAGATAGGCAGGGAAAAGAGAACTGAATGCTGGGAGAAAGAAGGCAGGCAGGGAGAGCTGCCATGGAATTGCCAGAGTCAGACATGCTGAATCTTTCCCGGTAAGCCACGACCTTGTGGTAAACACAGATTAATAGAAATGGGTTAGATCAAGATGTGAGAGTTGGCCAAAAGGAAGCTAGATATAATGGGCCAGGCAGTAATTTAATTAATACAATTTCTGTGTGGTTATTTAGGGTGTAAGCTAGCTGGGTGGCAGGATGCAGCCTGCTCCTCCTACAACATGCCTCTTTGTTTAAAATGATGATAATTTCGAGGAATTTTATGGTGGAATTTTTGGTATCTCTTATGTAAATAAAGATGATTTGAGTTCTTTTTCTTCTTCCTATCTCTTTAATTACTGTCTCTTGTCTTATTGCTCCAGCCTGTGTGTTTTGTGTACTGTATTGAAAAGTAGTAGAGATAGTGAAGAACTTTGTTTGGTTCCTGATTTTAGTGGAATTGCTGTGAATTTTTCTCCATTTAGTGTAATGTTGACTGTAGACTTGTCATATAACCTTCTTTATGTTGAGGTATGTTCCCTTCAGTCCTACTTTCCCTATTAATTTTATGATGAAAACATTGGATTTTGTCAAAGGCATTTTCTGCATCTAACATGATGATCATGTGACTTTTGTCTTTAAGTCTGTGTATGTTGAACCATCCCTGCATCTCTTCTGGGATCAGGCCATCTTCATAGTGGTGAAGGATTTTGCCTGTATTCTGTTTGCTAGTGTTCATAGAGGAGTTTCGCATCTGTATTCATCAAGAATATTGGCCTGTAGGGTTTTGCTGTTTCAGTTGTGTCTTTGCCTGGTTTGGGTGTTAGAATAATGTTCTCTTGTAGAAAAGTTGAGGTATGTTCCTTCTGGTTCTTTCTGTCTCTCTGTCTTTCCTTTTGAATAATTATAGAAGTATTTGTTTTAGATCTTCTTTGAGGGTCAGGTAGAATTGTGCTCTGAATCTGTCTGGGCCTGGGATTATTTTTAATTAAAGTGCTTTGTACTGCTGTTTCTACCTCTTCATTTGTTATGATTTGTTTAGGTTTTTCTCCCCTTGGCTTAATTTTAGTAACATGGATGAATCAAGAAATCCATTCTTTTCTTTTAGATCTTTCAACTTATTAGAGTACGGGTTTTAAAATTATTTCCTTACAATATTCTGATTTTTTAAATCTGTTATAATGTTTCCTCGTTAATTTGGGTCATGTCATTCTTTCTTTTGGTGAGTTGGCCTAAGGATCTGTTGATTTCATTTATTGTCTCAAAGAACCAATACTTAGAGTCATTGTTTCTTTGGATTGTTTGTTTCTATTTCTTTAATTTCTGCTTTAATTGTTATTATTTCTTGCCATCTCCTGTTTTTAGGTTTAGTTTGTTCTTATTTTTCCAAATCTTTGAGTTTCATCATTAAGCCATTTATTTATGCTTTTTCTGATTTTTTTAAACATAAGCACTTAGAGCTAGACATTTCCATTTTAGAATCACTCTTAATATGTCCCAGAAATTTTGCTGTATTGTTTTATTTTAATTTAGTTCCAGGTATCTCTTTATTTTTTTTTCCATATTTCTTTTTGACTCATTGGCCTTTCAGGAACGAGTTGTTTAAACATCATGTACTTTTGCACCTTTATCAGGGATTGTTTACTGTTGACTTAAAGTTTTACTGCATAATGGTTGTATAGGATCCATGGAATTACTTCACTTTTTCTGAATTTGTTTTGTCTCCCAGGATGTGTTTTTTTCAGAGACGTTTCCATAGGCTACTGAGTAGAACATGTATTCTTCAGTGTTTTAAGTCCATTTGATGTAAGATGTCATTTAATTCTAAAGTTTCAAAAGTTTCTCTGCTTACTTTTTGTTCAGATGACCTCTCTATTGGAGAAGGAGGTATGTTGAAACCATCTGTTATTACAGTATTGGTGTTGATCTGTGTCTTCAACTCCCAGTAGTAAACATTTTATGAAATTGGACCCACCATATTTTGGTGATTATGTGTTTAATACTACAATGTTTCTCTATTAATTGTCCTCTGCATTGGACATTCTTTGTCTCTTCAGATTGGTTTTAGTTTGAAATTTATTTTTTGTGGTAACAGGATGCCAGCATATGCTTGCTTCCTGGTCCCATTTGCTTGGAATACTTTTTTCCCATCCTTTCTCTTTAAGGTGATTTCTATCTTTAAAGCTGAGTTTCTTGCATAAAACAGAAAGACAGAATTTGTTTCTTAGTCCATCCAGGTACCTATGTCTTTTGATTGAAGAGCTGAGGCCATTAATAATACTGAATGATTACTGAAGCACATGTGGCTGGGTGTGGAGGCACACACCTTTAATCCCAGCCCTCTGGAGGCAGAGGCAAATTATGTCTGAGTTAGAGGTCAGCTGGGTCTACATAGTTTTTCTAGGCCAGCCAAGGTTATATAGCGAGACCCTGTCTCAAACAAAACAAAATAAAACAACTCTACCCCCCCCAACAAAAACAAAACAAAAAAAATCAGGGAAAGTATGTGTAGATTGTACTGATTTTGTTGTTGTTTGTATGAGGAGGCTCACAGCTGGCTCCAGGCCAGCCAAGCATGTGCATTAGTGACTTCGCGATGAGCCAACCAGAAGTCTGCCAAGAGGCCTGGAGACAGCTGACATCATGATGACCTGGACCAATGAGAGAGAGACAACGCAGCATGCCAAACTGGCACCTCCCCTGGATTCTGGGAGGGAGTGTAAGAGGCCTACCCATACCCTCTATAAAAGAGTCAGCTTTTGGTTTTCACCTGGCTCCCTGAGTCTGTATTGTTGATTCTGTGCCTTCTCACCCCCTCCTCCAAGAGGTTACCTATGCAGGGCAGCGGTGGCTCACGCTTTTAATCCCAGCACTGGGAGGCAGAGACAGGCGGATCTCTGTGAGTTCGCGGCCAGCCTGGTCTACAGAGCTAGTTCCAAGGCATCGAAAAACCAAAAAAACTACAACGAAACCCTGTCTCAAAAAAACAAAAACAAAACCAAAAAAACCCATTGCAACAGTTGTTGTTGTTGGTGGTGGTGATGGTGTGTCTGTGCAGTCCTGTATTGCATTTCATTAATTATAGCTTTGTTTGTTCTCTTTGTAGAGTATTTCTTCTTTAGTCTGAAGGATTGATTGTAACATTCTCTATAGGATTGTTTTGGTGGATATAAATTTTTTAAAGCTGTTTACTATGGCAGATAGTTTTGCTGGGTATAGTAGTTTATGTTGGCAGTCAAGGTCTTTTAGAACATGGAGGGCATTGATCCAGGATCTTCTGGATTTCGAAGTTTGCATTGAGAAATAAGCTGTTTTTCTAATGGGTTTCTCTTTACATATGACTTGTGCTTTTGCTTTCCTCTCTTGTAGTTTCAATAATCTTTTTTTGTTCTGTGTATTTAGTATTTTGATTGTGATATGATGTGGGGAGTTTCATGCATAGCTTTTTCTACTTGAGGTTTTGTGTACTTCTTGTATCTGTATGTTTCTTTCTGTATGGAAAAGTTTTCTTCTATGTTCTTGCTGAATATCTGCTCTATGCTACTGGTCTGGGGTTTTTCTTCCTAATCTATGTCTAAAACTTCAAGGATTTGGTTTTTCAGTGGTGCCGCAGTTTCTGCATATTCCTCTTCTGTGGTTTTAATTTTTTTATATATTCTTTGCTTTTTGGCTAGTTCCTATGTTTTATCTTCAAGCCATGATATTTTTTCTTCTATTGGATCCAATCTGTTTGTAAGGCTGTCTCTTGAGTTCTTTAGTTGGGTTATTGAGTTTTTCAGTTCTATTTTCATCTTAGCCTGAGTTCTCTTCAATGTTGCTATCTCTTTATTCAATTCTGATTTTATGTCCTAAATTGTCTTTGTAAATTTCCTTCAGGCATATATTTATATTTTCTTAGACATCACTCAGGCATTTATTGTTATCCCCTTAAAGTTCAATGAGTATATCTTTAACTTTCTTGAATTCTTTAATAAAGTTTATGGCTATCCTTTTAAATTTTGTACCTGAAGTTTATTTTGGTACTTTTCATTAGGAAACATTTCTATAGGACTAGTGTGTTTTCTGGGGCACATAGTGTCTTGACCATTCATATTGTGTTTGCAATGTGACTTGTGAATGTGAACTTCTTTTCTTTGGGTTGTATGTTTGATGTAATAATTTGTCCTGCTGGACCCATGCAGGAGCTGAGTGATGTGAGGTTGGCCAGGTAAAGCTGGTATTAGAACCTTGTTCTACAGCTAGTCCTGTGGACGTGGATATGGCACCGGGGCCAATGGGAGATAGGAAGAGCAATTTATTAGACAAAGATGACTGTCAACCATAGGTCAGGCTTGGAGGTGTGGAGATGGCAGAGGAGAGAGGGAAGAATGAGAGAGGGAAGGAGCAAAACCAGCAAAAGAAGTCTGGGAACTGAACCTCTACCTATGGAAGAGGAGCAAGGACTTTTAACCACAGAGTCAGCTCTCCAGCTCCAGAGTTAAGTTTCAGTGTGAATTGAGGATGGGGGCACAAGCAGTTGAGATCCAATTTCTAGCTCTTATCCCAATGAGTTTAGTTTTAAATTAAGTGACTTCTTGGTAGGAGGAATGTGTAGATATGAGGGGGAAGTATATAGAGAACACTCACCAGTGAGGGGAAAGCCCCTATTCTCTGAGCATAATTAGTATTAGTAATTAGTATTACATTAACATATCAGGAGAGCATAGTCATTTTAAAATCTAATATAAGATATCACATGTTGCTTTGATCATCGTATTTTTTCACAACCCTAGACACCTAAGACAATACCATTTTGAGGTATTGATGTCAGTTAAATATAAATGAATAAATTTTACATTAACTTAATTGGGTATTCTCAGTTGTACACGAGTAGTTATTGTTAGTGTTCTTAAATCAGCATTATCGTGCAGAGGTATTCTTATTTTCAGAATTCACAGACAAGGACAGGTGTCTATAATCTTTTTGTCCTGTGCGCATCCCCATCCTTGCACTTTCAAAAGGAGGGTCTTCGCTATAATGAACCAACACACTTCACAACTGATGTTAGCATTAAGGAAATTAAGGAAGGGTATGGTTTTGTTAGAGGTTACACCATCCCACATCTGCAGCTTTCTCCTGGTGGTTTATACCTCAGTTCTCTCCCAAGCCTGTGGGGTCCCTGGTAGGAGTGCTTGGAATGATTGGGAGTGCTCCTGGGAGGGACATGGGTTCTGAGTCCTCTCCACCAGGAGCTGCTTTATGGAGAAAAAAAAAAAAGGTGGGGCTGTCATTACTACTAAGAGGAAAACGCCCAGGTTAATGTTCTCTCTCACTTTCTAGTGACGCTCCCCTGCCTCCTTTCTTCTGGACTCAGCGTGGGACCTCAATGTATTATCTTCCCCTTCCTTCATTTGGGCATTGCATACACACCCACCGTCACCTTTGCGAGCAAATGAAAGCTGTCTCGGCCCACAGCGCACCCCAGCGGGCGGTCTGGATTCCTCCTAGCTCGGGCGACTTGGCTTCCGGAGAGCTCGCCAGTCAGAGCCGTGGCAGATGCAGAAAGCCACGGTCTCCGTGGGACCCCAAGGAGGGCACCCGCCACCACCTGGGAACCTCGGGGACCTGGAGGGGCGGGGCAGGGCGTGGTGGGAGACTTGCCCGCGTCCCTGTGGCTTCGCAGGAGGACTGCCGGCCTGAAGCCAGGCAAAAGGGGAGGGTCTCGAGCACTGTCCCGCTCCTCCGAGAGAGGGACCCGGCCGGGTGGAAATCCTGCACCCGGGAGCCACTGAGACGCGCGGCACACACCATGGAACGAGCCGGCCCCAGTTCCGTGCAGCCGAAGCAGCAGCGGGACCAGGACTGGGTGGAAGCGTGGCTGGATGATCACCGGGACTTTACCTTCTCTTACTTTGTTAGAAAAGCCACCAGGTAAGAAGAGGATCCACAAAGGACACGGCCAGGGGCATGAAGCGTGACCTAGGGCTGATCTTTCTTCCCCATTGAATTTTTCTCTTTAGTTCAACATTAAACAATCCCCGTTCCCAGGCCCTTTTGCTTCTTAAGTAGCTTCTCGGTCCCAGTGCGGACTGGAGTCCTCGACTTAAAGCGAGCACGGTTGAAAACGGAGGCGTCGGATTAGATAGGACTTGCCCACGAAGTTAAAAACAAAAATGTATAGCCGGCCTGGGAGTAAGATTACTTTAACGCACGCTCACGGGCCTTTCCACCCGGCCTCCAGCCCCCTCTACCCTCCCGGTTTCCCCTTAAAACCGATTTAGCAAAACCAAAACAAGCCAGAGCCCCCTTCCCAGCGGCTCCGGAAGCACCGCTGCGGGCGCGTCCCTGTGGCCGCGCTCCTCCCCTGCCCCGCTCACTCTGACCCTGGCGGGGCGGGGAAGCCGGGGGGTCGGGACCAGGCCACCGGGAAGCTCGGGAGCAGCAGCGTGCCCGGGTCGCCCCAGGAAGGACTATCTCCTTGGGTCCCCAGACAGTCCCCGGATCATCCCGCCGCAAATTGCGGCGCCGCAAGGAGGTTCTTCCAGGAGCTTTGCTGCGCGCACACAAAGGGCGCGAGGGGGGTGGGGGTGGCTGGGTGGCGGCTGGGGCGGACTCAGGGGCCCGGGGCCCCGGGCACCCCAGAGGCCAGCTTTTCCTGGTCGCGAGCCAAGCGCCGGGAGGCCGCCGCGGAGGGCGGGGTGGAGGGAGCCTGTCCTCCAGGAGCCGACTGCAGCAGGGGCAGTCGGGGCGCGCGCGGACTTGAGAGTGGAACCGAGGTACGAGAGGGTGGAGCAGAGTGCGTGGCGGGCGGGTCCCCCCGAAGCTCGGGGAGTCGCCTCGAAGCCCGCGCGCGCGCTGATCTCCCGCGCGCCGACCTGGCCTGAACTACCAAGCTCTGCTTTGGAGAAGGGGCTGGAGCCCCGCCACCGGCGCCTTGGGGCAACGGCCGTCGAGCAGCTGGTGCTGGCCCCCCGAGCCGGGAGGGCGACTCTCGCCGGGCGGGGATGGTGGACAAGCCGGCGGGGACTCGCCTGTGCGCGGCAGCCACTCGGCCCGGCGCTGCCCGCCAGGGGGCGACGCCACGCGGGGTCCGCAGCCTGCGACCCGCAGCGAAGAGGAGGCACGGACCGTAGGGGAGCCAGCCGGGCACCCACGGAACTCGTCCGGCCCCGAGAATCTCCCGAGTCCACCTTCCGAGGAGTTCGGAAACGAGAGTCCTACGTTTGCTATGTTGCCCTTTGGAGACAAAACGAGGTACTTCCTTCAACATCCCACTGGCCACTTTGCCTGGGGAGGGGTGCGGGAGTCACCAGGGTTGGAGGTAGCACTCAGCACACCTGCGAGAGATTTAGCCGCATAGTAAAGGAGCGGTGTGATTTTGTGTCTCTTCTTGCTTTCTCTCCAAGATACTGTTTGGGGTCAGTTTTCTCTTTTCCCACCCAGTAGTCACTTCTGGACAGTTTGGACGTTTTGCTTGTGAGCCTAACTTTTAATCCCTGAGCCATCCTCTCCCGGGGAACCCAGATAAGCTCTGAGTACTCACTCCTCCTTTCATCCCCCCCCCCTCCGATTGTGCCTTCTTCCTTCAATCTGTGAGTTTAGAGCGATCAGATGATACCTCCGAAGGGAGAGCGGTTTCTTTTTAAAACGTTACTGGGTGTTTGAGCAGAGGCACCAAGATAGACCATCTCGAGCTAGAATTATGGATTGCTGTGAACCAACAGTTTCCAAGGGTCACTAGCTACTCTGAGACCATCTGTCCCCGGTGTCCTGGCTCTGCACATTCTCACCCTCTGCTCCCTTTGAATTAGAGCACAGGAAATGGGGAGGGGCTAGAGAGTAGGGCTGAGTTTTAAAGAATGCTTTGGAGGTGTCTTTTAGATAGGTTGTTAATAGATGAAAGAATACGGCAGCTTGTCTAAAAACACCGCAGAAATGTCCCATTCTTTGTTTCCCCTCTCCGCTTTGAAGACAAACTTTGGACGGTTTACTTGCAGGTTTTTGCCTAGTCCTAGGTGAGAACACGCTCAAATCTTCCAAAAAACCTTGAAAGTGCAGCAACATTGTATTTGAAAGTCTAAAGAGTCGTTCGATACATTTGCTATTACTTTTTTTCTCTCAAGTGGAATACAATTAAAATCTCAATTACAGTGCTAACTGTAAAATTTAGATAGTCTGAGACTCCAAAAGATGGGCATTATTTGATTCTCTCTCTCTTTCTCTCTTTAAACTTGGAAAATGAAAAAGACAGTGTGAAATATTTAAAGGCCTTCATTTTGAGAAGTTGAGAAAGTTATTAGCATAAAGAATAATGCTCTAGGAATTTTTGTGCAGCCCTTGGTCGTTCTTCGTGGAATTGAAGTTTGGCTTTTTGCTGGCGATTTTAGCTGAAGACTTTTGACATAAGAATAGGAAGCTGTACACCAGTTGATTATTCTTTTTTTTTTAAAGCCAGACTACAAGGGCTAGTGTGGTTCACATTATTGAGATAAAAATTTATTGTGTCCATTTGTCCATTTTAACTTTACAGCACAGTTCTTTTTAAACTAGAGTTTGTGTCATTTTGTTGTGCTTTGTAAGTTTAAAAAACGTATGTGCATATGTAAAAATGTATGTGATTTTACAGAGAGGCATGCGGTGTGTTTAAAAGCTTAAAATGAACTTAGATTCATTTAGAATGCCCATCGGCAGCAGAAATCAGGCTTATTGATAGAAATGTTTCTGCGTTTATTAATTGTTGTCACTTGCCACAAATGTATGATATACCCTCCTTTTGCCAGACCCAATTGTCTGCATCTAAGCGTAGTCCCAGAACATAATAAAACTCCTGGCGTTCTGGGTTTTCATACACCTCCTAATCTGGTTTGGCTTTGATAGCAGTTACGCTGTTAAGTCTTTTTTTCCCTTAAAACTATCTTCAAATACATAGCCACATTCTGTATTAATGGCTATATTCTCCAGCAAAGGGATGGATGAACGCTTCTTAATGGTCACAAGCCATTTACGTGAATTGGAGTGTGAAAGCTGAACAAGGTGTAACATAGTCTATTAGCATGAAAATTCACTTCGTTTTTCTAGTAAACTACTAGTGCACACAGTCCCTCCCTCACTATCCTAAACAATTGGGAATCCTTCAGGACTGAGTTAATGGAGGCTTTAATGTGTAGACATTTACAAAGACAGCCTTCGTGGTGCTAAAGCCTCCAGCAGCTGCTGGTATTCTTGACAGCATGTTTGAATAGTGTTACCTTTCATTAGTTACTAATAGGGTCTACAACTGTGGGTGATGCTTTAAGTCGTTTAGTACTGAAGAGGTGAGATGGTTGCATTTTATTGCTTTGTTTGCCAGGCAAGAGCCTGAGAATATTTGGCTTACAGTGGAAACAGGAGATTTAAGTGAGGACAAGTTTTATGGCAGGTTGGATCAAAGTCCAGAAACAGAAGTTTTACAGGTCCTCGCTGCCTCCTGTGACACACTTGACACCACAAAGCGGGGCTGAACTAGTTGAGTCTCCAGGTCCTGCTGTTGGGATTCTTCGTCCTTCTCTCCTTGATTTTTTGTATTTATTTTTCTTGGTGCAGTAGTGGGAATTAACTATGGTCTTCCGCAAGCAAGGCAAGGGCTCTGCCAATTGAGCTATATCATACCCAGCACTCAAAATTTTGAGGTAAGGTCTCATTAAGTCGTCCTATGGTTTTGAACTCACTGTGTAGCTCAGGCCGAATCTATATCAGCTTTCCAAATAGCTAAATAGTTGGTATGGGCACGGGCCACGATGCCTGGCTCCTGTTTTATTTCTAAAAGATGTAACATTTTTATTTGTAATGTACCTACATTAAACTTATATGGAGGCTATAAAATAAATATTGCTATCCATTCTTAAAACACACTCTGCAGTTACATAGGAAACCATTTCGGCATTCAGAGAAATATTTACTATGCTTATATTTTAGACAATGGTATTGGAAATAATAAGTTCTTCAGAGCATTTGCCCAGTCTGAGTGTGACTATGGGTGTGTGTTTATGTATTTATAGCAGTGATTCTCATGCAGTAACGGACAGTTTTCTTGTGTTGTCCTGTGCTCTGCACGCCTATGCTGCCTGCCTGCTAGCCTCCTGGATGCTCTCTGATAAGCTTCTATTCTTCAATCCATAGAAGCACTTGAAACAACCGCTATTTCCCGTTGTCCTCTTCTCTGTAATGTTTTCATTTCAGACTTCTAGATCTGTCTCAGATCCTAAAGTACATGATCAAGATTTGTACATATGTGTATATTTTATGCAATATTAGTCATAGATGGCTTTCTTGAAGTAAAGTGATGTCCATGGTACAATGTAAACTTAAATAAGCTTGTAAAATCTATAGTCTTTTCCAGTTTGTGATCTGAAAAATCTATAGAAACTGTCAATATTTTCATGATATCATGTCCACAGTATTTTAAGATTAGGAAACAATGGTGTTTTGCTTGGTCGAGGCAACAAGATGTATTTTTTCATGGTGTTAGGGATTGTATCTGCAACCTCTAGCAAGTTAGTGTCCCATCCGTGAACTATGTATAGGGCCAGCCCCAAATAGCCCTTTAACTAATTCCACCTACACAGATGCACTCTGTTCTCTTACATTGTTTCTTTTAAGATAAACTTTTTAAAAAAAAACCGCATAAAGTTACACATTCAGCCCTTATCAATGGCAGAGGATGTGATTTACGAAGACGCACCCCTTCCATTGTATTTGGAAACAAGTTACAGGCTCGCTCCCCCTGCCTTGGTTGTTTTCATAATGCTCCAGAATGATTTCCTTTGTAAGGGAAAAGACTAAACAGAACTGGGCAGTATTTGTTTCTAGCCTAAGCAGAGTTTAGTAAACTTTCAGTTGTGGTTTTCGAGTTACATTTGTTTTTATTGTTGTTTTCGGAGCTGAATGTAGGATAAAAACATTCCTTCCTAGGATAAAATTTGTTAGTAAGCCATGGAACAATCAAATAAATCAGTGAGTTGATTGGTCATTCAGAGTTGAAAATGCTTTGCTTCTGAGTTTAGTGTGCAGATGAGCTGTGCACTTTACAGGACTTCCTGGAACTTCGGTTTGGAGGCCCAGATGTAGGTGCAGGGTGTTGGTGTTGGTGTCCCAGCCGTCCCTGTGTCTGGGGAGCAGCTTGGTGTCAGGCTCCCAGGAGTGGGTGCCTGAGAGCGCATAGGAATAAAACCAGAGAGTCTCGCCACATGACTCATTCATTTGATATTTAGTTCTGTACTCATTTTTGCTGACTTGTTATTCTCATTTTGTTTTAAATGGTATCATTATTTATTTATATTTTACAATGCTAGGACTTTCTTCATTTTCAGTGTATGGTAGGACTTTAAGTGTTTCCAATCAAATACTTAGGGTAGGCAAAACAAATTGAGTGTTAAATTTCTAAGAATTGTGTTGACAAACAGAAATAAAAACTATCTTAAAGCCTTTAAAAAATATGTCTATTTCTCTGGGTTTGAGTTTGTAATGAACATACTGTTTGACTTCTTTTTTTTTTATTTCTTTTTCTGAGATGGCTTCTCTGTGTAGCCCTGGCTGCCCTGGAACTTGCTTTGTAGACCAGGCTGGTCTTGAACTCAGAGCTCAGAAATCTGCCCTCCTCTGTCTCCCTGATGGAACTAAAGGTGTGTGCTACCATTGCTTAGCTTTTCTTTTCCTTCTCATTCTCCTTCTCCTTCTCCTTCTTCTTCTCCTCCTCCTCCTCCTCCTCCTCCTCCTTCTCTTCCTCCTTCTCCTTTTTTCCTGATTATTATGTGCCATCCTTACTATCTTCTTTGTTTGGGAGAGGGAAGGATTCTCATTCATGAAATGACCTCTGAATAAAGAAGCGTGTGTTTGTTTTGGGGTGTGTGGGTGGGGGGCATTCTTAAACACTGGAGGAAATTGACTGTCATTTGATGGTTTAGTGATAATTGTATATATATACATATATATATGTATATGTATATATATATATATATCTCACCATCTGTATTCTCTGTTGAATTCCTATGTAAGAATGTAAAAAAATATCCTAATCCTTTGAACTAATAAAATAATTAAACCCTCAGTTACACAGAGAGAGGGATGGAGAAGAGGGAGAGAATGAACTTTATAGTTATAGAATCCATTATTTTAAATTTAAGTAATATACCCCTCACATGGGAGGCCTTGGGTTCAATTTGCAGCATAAATCAAACAAATAAATAAATAAAACAAACCCCACCCCTGTTAGATAAAGGCTTTCTTTCTGATGTCTGGTATAGTAGTTAGAGAGCTTTTGTTCACATATGACAAAACCCTACCTCAACCCAGAGAGAACTGACTGTTAATTGGAATGCCCAGGGATTGGATCAGTTGTGTGTTCACTTGATCAGATAATCTTGTTAAGAGTCTGTTTGTTTGCCTGCCTGTCTTTCCCTTGCCCATTTACCTGTTGGCCTTGAACTTCATCTTTGGGTGCTGGCAAAATTCCTCTTTGGTGAGTCTTAAACTTCTGCTGTTAACTGGACACCTTCTTAGTTTTGGCGGTCCACTCCATGCTACTTCCCCCTTACTGGGATCATCTGCCTTCTCTGCACTAATCCGAGAGTAGGGAATTCCATTGCTTTAGTAGGGCAGTAGCTACACAGCTCAGTTCTCTGTGTTCCTTTATGGAAAGGGCTGCGAGGGAGGGGAGAAGAAAAGGGAGGGAAGGAGAGGGATTGTCAAAGTAATGTGGACAGACCCAGCATGCCAGGTGCCATATCTGGTGCTGACCCCCTCCCCCACCGCCAGCCTTTTTATTTTTCTTCTGTTTTCTTTTTAGAGCCTTACTCTGTGTTGTGGGCTTTTCTAGAACTCTCTGTGTAGCTTCAGATTCCTTGTACTCTTCCTGCTTCAGCCTTCTGTGCACTGGGGTTATAGGTGTGAGTCACCACCACCCCGATCTTTGAGTTCTTTTCGTTTTAATGTGTAGCCAAATGTGGAACTTTTAAAAGTAAAATTGATGTAAATAGGTATAATTTAATCGTAGCTACAACATTTATGCAACTGCAATCCTAAATTGCATTTTAAGTTAATTATGAACAGAATGATAAAACTTCAATCAAATGCAAATTGGCAGCAATCATTAAATGCCCCTTGCAGAGTCATTAGCCCAGCTGTGGCGATGAGCGGTACATCCTGGCCATCAGGCCTCTTCCATGTTGCCCCACCACAACAGCTCACTCCTCCCGCTGGCCCTTGGAACACTCATGCACCTTTAGTCCTATAGCATAACATACTCACTTTTGGATTTCGTTTTTCATGTGGGATGAAAGTCTGCTTGCATATTAAATTTGCTTTCCCACTAACTTATTGAAGGTAACAAGTTGGTGATTCTAATCATTTATGACATACTTTCTTTCACCTTTTTATGTTTTAGTCATGATCTTTTGAAAATGCCAAACTAAAGCACTTTTATAGAAATGTACAGTTCTTCGAAATACCATGTATAAGACCCTTAAGTCTTCAGGCTGATTAATGGCCACTTAGTGCCATTCCCCCTGTTTCTAAACTGCAAACCAATCAGTATACTTAGCTAGCACATAGGTTTCAGTTCCTGAGCTTTCTTCCAGATTGCAGCAGGTTGGCCCTTAAGTGATCTCATTCCTCCATGCACATAGGAATGCAAGGAAAAATACAAAGCAGGGTGACCCTCCCAACCTGGAAGCATTTCTGCATTCTCTTTGCCTCTGGTCTCAGTTTCTCCCAAAGGAGAACTCTTGGGAATTGAAGAACTTTAGGCAGAGGGTCACTTTCATTGCCATATCAAATCCAAGTGAAGAATGTATCGTCAGGGTAGAGCTCACAGAGGGTGCGAGGGGTCTTGGAGCTCCTGTTTCCTTTACTGTCCTTAGAGTCAGTTAATCTTTTATTCACTTAACGTGTTTCCCAAAAGTATAGGTTGGGATTTGACTGTGATGTACTTTGCTCTGAGACACTATCCATCAAATTTCAGGGTAAATTACATCCTCAGGCCCCAGGTACTTAATGCCAGAAGAATTTCTAACGCCAAGAACACCCCCAAGATTGTGAAATCAAATCTGTTCCTACACATTTCCAGATTCCCTCAAGGACTGGCACCACTACTCAGTTTGGAGCCACCGTTTAAAAACCTCTGAAATGCATTTATGTTTATGGAAACTTGGAGCCTTATATGTGACAAGCTTAGGTGTCAATTCCTAATCCATCTTTCTGAGAGAATGACTTTAGCTATGGTGTTTACTAACTCTGTAAATTAGAATTGATGGACTTTGAGTTCTCAGGACAGTGAAAGGAGATAGTGTATGTTGTCTGGTTTTTCCTACTAGTGTTTTGTTTTATTAGTAGTTTATGGTTTTCACATTGAGAATTAATAGCACCTAAAACTTGATCATAAACATTGATAGCTATTTCCCTTTTCTGACAAATAGGAGTCAGAACAATACTTTAAAAGGCCTCAAGTGTCCTTCATTCTTAGATGGCTTTTTATCAATGGTCTGAAGGAGCCTTATTTGGGATTGTTTAAGGCTCTAGCAAGGTAATTGGAACAGGAATTGGGCCCTAAGGTTTTGCTCCCAGCTGCAATGGGAGCTGAGAGGGGCCAGGGCCAGGCCACAGCTTCACCTCTGACTTTAACAGGCTCCTCCAGCTTGAACATTCCTTGCTTCTCAGGAGAACACAGCATCAGCTTCTCAAGTTAAACAGTTTCATTCTTGTATTTTTCCAAGCTTGAGTAGCGGATCCAGGTCAAATTATGCAAACCCTGTGACCAAAACTGTATAAAATAGGATCTAAGAGCAGGAAAAATAGCCAACATTATTTTTATGAGAGTTATTTTTGCGTTTTTTTCCTACAAATAATTTTAGGAGATTTGTTTTATACAATCATTCTTTCCAGTCAGAAGACTTAGTAGGCGCTTTCTAATTCAGGTACTAGTGATTGATTAATTGATACAACCGGTGAATAAAAAACATTGAAAAGAACAAAAAATATGACATTTTAATAGTGTAATTATAAACATGAACATGAACTTGAGTGCTGTGGATTAGTCACACCTGTAGATTTTCCCTTTGTTTTGTTTGAGGGACCCAGAAAAAGCTCTCTCAAAAGTTATTGCTCAAGGGACTGCTCTGAGGGTATCCTTGAGTTCCAGGGTTGGCAACAACCTACTGCTAGTGTTTCCCTCAGTTGGATAAGAAGTAAAATGGAGGAAGAAGAAGAAGAAGAAGAAGAAGAAGAAGAAGAAGAAGAAGAAGAAGAAGAAGAAGAAGAAGAAGAAGAAGAAGAAGAAAAATGGCTAACCTTTATACTCAAATGACCTATAGCATTTTTATCAAGTTTTAAAAATATGTCCAGGTATAGAATTATAGAATTATATAATAGAATATTGCTATGATTTAATTATATATATATAATTATATATATAATTTTTCAAGACAGGGTTTCTCTGTATAGCTTTGGAGCCTGTCCTGGAACTAACTCTGTAGACCAGGCTGACCTCAAACTCACAGAGATCCGCCTGCCTCTGCTTCCCAAGTATTGAGATTAAAGGACTGTGCCACCACCACCTGACAGTGTATTTTCTAATATATGTGGCTAATTTTATTTTTTTAGTAGTAATAGGAAGACAAGTTCATTCTTGTAATTGTCTTATGTAATTAAATATTTAGCTTATAATCTTTATGTATGGTTTAGAAAATTATGTCGTATATGAGTCTCCACATTGTTAATGTGGAGAATCCATTTTTAAATTTTAATTTGAAAAATATCTTGAAGCAATTTTCTTTTTCTTCATATTAAGAGTTTTTGTAAAAACGGAGCTTTTACATTTTAGTGCGCTCATGCACACGTGTGTGTGTGTGTGTGTGTGTGTGTGTGTGTGTGTGTGTGTATACACAAGTATACCACAGTAAGTTTTTGGAGGTCAGAGGTCAAATTGTGGGAGTTATTTCTTGCTATCATATGGGCACCAGGGATAAATTCTGGGTGCTCGTGCTTGGAGACAGTTACCTTTACCTGGTGAACCATTTGGCCTGCCCCAAATGGTGGTTTTAAATTAAGTGCTTCAAAGGAAGTAATGAAGGGCTGGGCATGTAATCCCATGGGAAGCTAAGACTAAGAGCTTCTTACGTTTAAGTTCAGCCTTGGTGATTTCTAAAATAGAACAGAGGAAGAAACAATCGTTCTTATTCTGTTGAAGTAAATTGAATAAATTCTCGTCCTTTAAACAGCCAGTTGATTTAAAATGAATACTATAGTCCGTGTTCAGTTAGTCATGTCATCACTGTATGCACATTGAATTAGTATTCTGGACTGCGCGAGGCAAATAATATTTTACAGTGAGAATAAATTATGTACCTAGTGTCTTTGAGAGAACTGGTATGGGTTTCAGTCCTGAGTCTGTGTGACCAGAGCCCCTCAGATAGCATTATCTACACTGAAGTTCATTATCAGTGTTAACGAAAGAAAAAACTAAAGCTTATAGATTCAATGTCGTGTGGGATCTAACTCAAGAAGAGGTTAGTATTTGTCTTACCTTCTTAATGTACAAGACCATTAAATGATGGGGTGTCTTTGCTAATGTGAATATATATATGTATATATACAGTGAATATATTTTGTATATAATTTTAATGTAAAAGCCTCTAATGTCATCGTTTTTTTAAAAAGTGGCTGAAAATTTAGTCATTAGGCCACTGCAATTAGATCTTAATACTAGAACAAAATTGCCCTAAGTATGGGGCTGGAGTAATGACAGCATCTGGTGTTCTTGCAGAGGACTGGGGTTCAGTTCCCAGCATCCACAACAGGAGGCTTGCAACCATCAGTAACCCCAGTTCCAAGGGATCCAGTGCACTCTTCTGGCCTCCATGTGTACCTGAATGTCTGTGCTGTGGATGCACCGACTCAGGTACATGTAGTAAGAGGCACGGGGTCCCGGTGGCCACCCAGTTCCCGTTGCCCAGTGTCTGGCTAGTTTATATCTGAAATAATTACACAGAAACACATGCCCAGAAAATAAGGAAGGAGGGAGGGAGGGAGGGAGGAAGAGAGGGAGGGAAGGAAGGAAAGAGGGAAGGAAATAAATAAAGTTTTTAAAAACACCCAAAGTGCAGAATATTTTCAGTTAAAAAAATTCTTCAAGAGTGTTTGTTTGGGGGTGGGGGTGGGGTTGGATGATGGCTCAGCAGTTAAGAGCACTAGCTGCTCTTCCAGAGGCCCTGAGTTCGATTCCCAGCACATGGTGGCTCACAACCATTTATAATGAGATCCCATGCCCTCTTCTGGCCCACAGGAGTGAGAACATGCAGACAAAGCACTCGTGTACATAAACAGCTAAATCTTTAAAGAAGTAACAATTATTTGGGCGAAAGGGTAAGATGCATTCCATTAGTTGCTTTGCAAACAGCTTTTATCCATATTTTAATTCAAGAGAATTATTAGGTTTATATCACAATTTGCTTTGTCTTGTAAACTTTTCTGTTTCCTTATTTTTCTAGTTTCTAAAATATATTCTATAAAATATAGACAAAATATTTTCTTTTTCCTATCAAGATATCTAGAACACTCATTATGCATTTGAAGCCATTTAAACAGTTTGACTTTGATAGAAAGTGATATTACTGTTACATAGAGCTACTTACAGACACAGCTCTGTGTGTGTGATCTCTTTGGTAGATAATCATATTTGAAATGAGTGATATTTTGCTTCCCTGTGTCCTATCAATATACTAGGCCCCATGATAAGTTCTAGAAACGAACTCAGTGGTATTTTTGGAAGGATTTTTGTCTCACAGTCCTGGCTTTTTTTTTTTTTT